>JAJIZL010028395.1:0-44960 GCA_023969395.1 Amblyomma maculatum
AAAAAAAAAAAAAAAACGCAGCGGCACCAGAAGTAGCTATCGCCCTCGGCGCGTCATGGGTGTCTAAGAGGTTGCACAGCGCGTTCTAGTTTTGGCTTCCACGTGCAAGTGGCTGCGTGGTCTTGCTTTGAGGTTGACCTGTACTCGAAAGGAAGTTGACGAAGGCAACGAATGCCCAGAGCGTGACAGTGGCTGCTGATAACGTGCGATGTTATGCTGCGGTGATAAATCATTCGCTTAAATCAGGGGCCGTGGAAGCTGAGCAGGATCCTACTCCGTTAGTTCGAATCATATTCTTGACCGCGCAACTGGTTTATGTTACGTTTTATTTTCTTTCGGCCCCTCACGTGTTGCGTTACGTTCCATCTAAATCACTATACCGTGACTTAAATGCTTCAGAGGTTCATACGAGACATTCTCTCTTCGCAACCTTTCGGGTAAGAGCGCCATAAAACTCGCCATTGTTTGCAACATTTTAGGTTTCAGTCAGTGACAGTTTCGGGCCACGATAACAGACGAGTCTGGAGTCTGGAACCTGAAGCCGGGGCACCTTTATCGTCGCGCATGCGCGGAGAACAATGCCCCGCACCGCTGAAATCTATGGGAGGTGCATTGCTTCATCTCCTCAATGGGTCAGCCCCGCAGGTTAGCTACCTTGGATCTAAGAGAAGCATGCAGCTCACGCCGCAGAAATTGCAAATCATGTGAGTGAATTGAAATTTGACCAGATCCCGTATTGGATCTGATACTGATAACTGGGACTTTGGACGATCTCTCCACTTATTATAGCGCGTATTGCGAGCGCAACACTGCTCATGTGGCACCGGAAGGCAGTAGATCAGAATGCTAGAAGGGGGATGCGAAGTAAATTGATTTTGCGATTGGGTCAAAATTTCACAATAGCTGTTACTGTGGGAAGTCCTAGGGAGCAGTGAACAATCGGTCAGTGCCACGCAGAGCGAGGGAGCGTATACTGAAGAAGAATATAGATATACTGAAGGTGCATGCTGCCGTAGAAGTGACAGATGATCTCCCGGAGCACTGCACCGGATTCTGATGACTCTGACTTAAAGTACTTCATATCTCTAGCTGAGAAAACGCTAGATAACTCCGTCACATGCCATCCATAGCTTTCGGTGGTCGCGTTTCAAAGCATCGTCACGGGAGCTGCTATATCAGTGTCAAAGCATTGTTTTTTCAGCACAAACGCTGGCCTGAGTTTGCGGTGCAGTAACTATCAACTGAAATGGAATGTCATAGGGCTTAGTGAGGTTAGGAGGCCGAATGAGGCATATAATGTACTGAAGGATGGGCATGCACTGTGCTATCGAGGTTTACCAGAGAGGCGACAACTAGGAGTAGGTTTCCTTGTCAATAAGTATATAGCGGGTAATATAGATGAATTCTATAGTATTAATGAGAGGGTTGCAGGCATCGTAATTAGGCTTAATAAGTGGTATAAACTGAAGGTTGTAAGGCCTATGCACCTACATGTAGTTATGATGACCAGGCAGTTTAAAGCTTCTATGAAGATGTAGAATCGGCAATGCGAAAAGTAAAGACGCAGTATACTGTACTAATGGCCGACTTCAATGCCAAGGTAGGGAAAAAAAACAGGCAGGAGACAAGGCAGTAGGTGACTATGGCATTGGTTCTAGGAATAGCAGGGGGGAGTTACTAGTTGAGTTTGCAGAGCGCAATAACTTACGAATCATGAATACCTTCTTCAGCAAACCGAAGAACCGAAAATGGACATGGAAAAGTCCTAACGGAGAGACTAAAAATGAAATCGACTTCATAATGTGTTCAACCCCCGCCATTGTGCAGGATGTAGAGGTAATCGGGAAAGTTCGATGTAGTGACCACAGGATGGTGAGGTCCCGAATTAGCCTAAATCTGAAGAAGGAACGCAATAGATTAGTAAGAAAGAAACCCATCAACGAATTAGCGGTGAGGGGGGGAGGGCAGAAGAGTTCAGGATCTCGCTACAGAATAGGTATTCAGCTCTAAAAGAGGATGGCGACATTACCCTAGAGGCAAGGAACAATAATTTCAGAGCTATCATTACTGAGTGCGCGGTAGAAGTAGGCGGTAGGATAGTTAGAGAGCATACCGGTAAGCTGTCTAAGGAGACGAAAGATTTGATTAAGAAACGCCAGAGTATGAAAGCTTCCAATCCAACAGACCAGATCGAATTGGCCGAGATATCAAAGCTAATCAATAAGCGCAAGGTGGCCGATATAAGGAAGTATAACATGGAGAAAATTGAGCATGCTGTAAAGAACGGGGGAAGCCTTAAAGCGGTAAAGAAGAAATTGGGCATAGGCAAAAACCAGATGTATGCGATAAGGGACAAGGCGGGCAACGTCATCACTGATATGGAAAAGATAGTCAAAGTAGCCGAGGAGTTCTATACAGATCTCTACAGTAGCCAAAGTAGTCAGGACCGTAATGAGATTGGCGGTAGGGAAAAACAGTCAAACGTTCCACCAGTGACGAAGGACGAGGTCAAGAAAGCACTACAAACTATGAAAAGGGGAAAATCAGCTGGAGAGGATCAGATAACTACAGATTTTCTCAAGGACGGGGGGATATTGTGCTAGAAAAACTGGCCACCCTGTATACGCAGTGCCTGGTGTCATCGACGGTACCGGAAGCATGGAAGAATGCAAACATTATCCTCATTCACAAGAAAGGGGACTCTAAGGACCTTAAAATTACAGACCAATCAGCTTACGGTCTGTTACGTATAAGGTATTTACTAAGGTAATCGCTAATAGAATCAGGACAACCTTAGACTGCAATCAAGCAAAGGATCAAGCAGGGTTTCGGAAACGGTACTCTACTATCGATCATATCCATAGCATCAATCAGGTGATAGAAAAATGCTCAGAATATAACCAGCCCTTATACATAGCATTCATTGATTACGAAAAAGCATTTGACTCAGTTGAAACCTCGGCGGTGATGCAGGCATTGAGAAATCAGGGGGTAGACGAGCCGTACGTGAAAGTGCTGGAAGATATATATAGTGGCTGCACAGCAACCATAGTTTTACATAAAGAAAGCAACAAAATTCTCATAAAGAAAGGTGTTAGGCAAGGAGACACAATCTCCCCAGTACTATTCACAGCTTGTTTAGAGGAAGTATTCAGAGGCTTGGAATGGGAGCAGTTAGGGATAAGGGTAGATGGAGAATACCTCAGTAATCTGCGATTTGCTGATGACATTGCCTTGCTAAGCAACTCTGGAGATGAACTGCAAATAATGATTGATGACCTAGACAGGAAAAGTAAAAAGGTAGGCTTGAAAATCAATATGCAGAAAACTAATGTAATGTTCAACAGCCTCAGGAAGGAACAGGAGTTTACATTAGGTAGCGAAATATTGGAAGTAGTAGGCGAATATATCTACTTAGGACAGGTAGTAACCGCAGATCCGGACCATGAAAAAGAAATAACAAGAAGAATAAAATTGGGATGGAGCGCATTTGGCAAGCACTCGCAGATTATGGCTAGCAGCTTACCGGTATCGCTCAAGAGGAAAGTATACAACAGTTGTATCTTGCCTGTACTCACCTATGGGGCTGAAACGTGGAGGCTAACCAAGAGAGTTCTACATAAGTTGAGGACAACCCGGAGAGCTATGGAACGAAAAATGGTAGGGGTAACATTAAGAGATAGAAAGCGTGCAGAGTGGGTCCGAGAAATAACTCAAGTTACCGACATTCTAGTGGAAATTAAGAAGAAGAAATGGACATGGGCAGGACATGTAGTGCGAAGAGAGGATAACCGATGGTCGCTGAGGGTAACAAACAGGATTCCAAGGGAAGGAAAGCGTAGCAGGGGGCGGCAGAAAGTTAGGTGGGCGGATGAGATTAAGAAGTTCGCAGGGGTCAAGTGGATGCAGCTAGCACAGAACCGGGTTAAGTGGAGAAATATGAGAGAGGCCTTCGCCCTGCAGTAGGTATAATCACGCTGATGATGATGATGATGAACTATCAACTTTCTCATTTACTCCTAGAGGAATAACTGAGCGTGTCTTGATACGCAGGCCGTGCTTGGCACAGGGGTACGCAACCAGAACGACGACCTTTGGGTGCGTGTGGCACCCAACAGCAGCGTGCCTTCAGCATTCCGCAGCCTGGCGGCATCGCGACTCGCCCGCAGTGCCAAGGAGTGGGTGCACGTCTACTCCAGGGGTGGAGGAGGAACGTGAGTAATTGCGAGCTCTTCATGCGGAGCACTTTACTTTTGGCCACACTCCAATGGGAACCTATTCGATAGCTTCACCATGCTCTGCATATTTCTTCTCATACCTGGAACTTTTTTCTTATTCTTTCGTGGTATAGGCGAACAGGGAGAGAGCATTCAACGGCGAGCACGTTAATACGTAAGGCTGGAACTCACTACGGGGAGCCAATCGCTAATTTCCTCCTCGGAGAAGTGAATCTCTAATTGCAGACACATGATGTCCTTCCTTGTTTTTAGTCACAGAGAGGCATCTCGTTTCAACGCAGAATCGTCAGTAACCCCATGTCGACAACAATTGCCGGTCAGCTTTGGAGGCATAAATCTTTTGAAGCTTCGTAACCTCTAAATGTTACGAGCAGTAACATTAAGTACGTTGCAGTTGGAAGTGGTCATGGCCGTGCACTGATAGGCCGTTGGTGCAATCGCGCACCGGCGCTGATTGTTCTTTCGCTAATGGAAATGGTCGGACGAGGGGTCGATCGGCGGGTGGTGTGAAGTCATAGCATCTGAAGGCGTGGTCAGTTAGAAGGAGCCGCCAATATGGTAAATGCATAATATAATAGAAGGTTGGTACGTAAGGAAATCAAACACATGGGACCACTGGACCTGCAGTTCGAATCCTCGCCGCTTCGAGAAGATCACGCGCGTTTCTCTGGGAGGTAACCAGGGAGCGTCGACTTCTCTGACTCCAAGAAGCGATGACCCCGTGGAGCTCGAAACTTTCACCCTAAGATATGTCGACGGACACTGATTACCACACGTGGACTATTTCACCAAAAACGAAATCGACGCCGCGCTATAATCGATAAGAAGCGAACCCTAATGTGTCAGCTGTCATTTCAATCCACATACGATAAAAAGACAACCATGCTTTTATAAGCCCCCCCCCCCAAAAAAAAAAACAAAAACAAAAAAAAAAACGCTCTCGAAGTTTACGCTGCGCAATGTAATTGATAGTTTAAAATTTTCTCCTTCTTTTCACTGTAATAATCTATTTGTACGTACAGAGTTCACCTTAAGCGTTTTTATTTTATGACCAAAATCATATGTTTATGTATACTTTTGCAAAGACATCCTGCCATAGCGCACCATTGCGCTTCCATGCCACGCTGAACTGTACCCAAAAGAATACAACTAACGGATAAACTGTGTTGAGAGATGATGACTCAATCTTGTAAAAGAAAATTGAAATATAACCTACAGATTACATCATGGCCGTACAAGAATGACGTTTGCAAGGCACAAAATAGGAATCCGCCAGAGCTGCTCTAGGTGCTCTTGGCATGGATGAGGCGACTAAGCGGCGTACCTTATTTCCGTAGCGAGGGCTTGTTGAATGCTGAGAAGGTAGAAATGATCCGAGCAGCAATCTCGCATTTCTATTGGAACCGGATCAACTGAAACTTTCACACCTTGAAGGACTATCTTTGCATATATGTTCAAGCCTTCATGATAGGTTGTTCTCGGTGTTGTACAGTCCCCAGGATTAACAAAACCACCGCCTAAGCCATCTTAGGTCGGCCTCTTCCTACCGACATAAAGTGAGCACGACCTTGAACATTGACTTGAGTGAAACGTTGTGCATACTAGGAGAAACTTCTATTCTTTATAAGGCGGTATTTGACATCCAGCCCCATGCATATTCTGCTGGCAGCGTGTCCGGGCATCAATAACAAATGAGAAAAAAAAAACACTGTGTACTTTGTCCATTGGACCCTTTACTAGCCTCTGGCTATGGGTCCAAGCAGTGTCTGCCTATTTTTCTGTAGCGCACCAAAAAACAATAAAAAAATGCACCACAGAATTGATTTATAGCTATGCGACCGCTAGGATGAGAATTTCGGCTGGAATTTATCTTTGTCCATGAATTCAAAGGCTTGGTATGGAACGAAGAATATTTGAAATTACACTATTTCTCCTGAGCTAACGAGAATTGGCGAGATTCTTCTTAAAGCGCATTGAAATGAAACGGCATCGTGCCCGTGCATTGGCAGATGATAGCGCTTTGTAGTGGATATATAGGTCGTGGCTGGGGCTTCAGCTGGGTATTCCTTCGCAGACTGACGCCATAGAGAACAGAGACACGGTGGTGTGGTGCCTGTTGTAAAGCGGCAAAACAAAACTTGTGGTCATTGTTTTAACGCGTTTGGAGAATATCTGGCCAAGTATACTTCCATGCTCTCATCCTTCCATTTCATTGACTAATCCGGAAATTAGCACACACCAGGACAGTTTGTTACCCATGATGCCTTTATTGTCGGGTGAACAGCGAAGCCGTAGAATGGATTCGTGGCATATGATTCCCGTTGAAAATATTCTTTTAGAATTATCACCGAGAAGACCAGGTCATAGAGAAACATACTCACGTAAAGAGCGGACACTTCCATAGGGCCCTGCGGCCGAGCAGCGCCAGCGCCCCGAGCGGCTGGTCAGACCGCTAATTATGTCCTCCGAGATTATCGGCGCGTGATTTGCTCTGTTTCAGTTTCGCTTTCGATAGAAATGCTTTCAATTCTGACTTACCTTAAGCTGTTGAAATATTCAACTACATCGTCTAGTGTTGCGCGCAAGTGCTTTAACGATGCCATGCCTACGGAGGTATTAAAGTCGCGGATCGCAACCTCTTTACTGGCAATACCGGCAAGGTTCTCGCAGAAAATAAGCGTGGCTGACTTAGTTCATGCAGGTTAGAATAATGCGATCAGAGCTGTTGTTATTGCAATTTTTTTGCCGTTATTGAGCCGCTTTTCTCAGTGGCCCACAAGGACGCAGTGGTTCCAAACAAAAAAGTTTATTTTCTTGTTTACATATTGAATGGCAGAGAAAGAATACTAGATCACACACTTTATAAAATACATCATATTACAAAGAGCAACAAGATTTGAAGGTATAGTGAAGCGCGCGAAACAGTGTCACGATAAAGAAATTTCGCATACCGGCTGTGTGTTTTTCCTCTGAAACATCACCCGTGAGAACAACAGAAAAGGAGTTGTGAACTGATAGACACAAGTAAGGAGGAAAAAATGCAGGCACAGCCCACGCGGAAATTCTATAAATCAGCCTTGAACAGTAGGCTGCTCAGACATTTAAACACAACACAATGAATACATAATAGTAACCCAATGCTTTGCTTATACTCATGATCGCGGACAAAATTGCCCTCTGCCCGTATGGCAAAGGTATAACAGAGAATCCACTGTTAGCGACTAATAGCAGTATATGTCGTCAAAATGCAGGCCCCGAACAAGCAGCAGCGCTTTTTAGACCCCAACGAGAATGCTTTAGCCATGACAAAGAATTCGGCATGTAAAAATGATGCTCATGAAGCGGAAAAGCCCATGCATTTTGCAAACACAACGAAGTAAACACCATTCACAAAACGATCATAAAGGCGCAACACGCAGTTCTTGTAGTGCCGAAAAAACGTTTGTGTTAAGATACATCTGAGCCACCGAAAAATTCTTTGTCTTAAAGCTCTCTTAGAAAAATACGCAATCGAATGAACGCACATGTTCTTCAGAAAAACAGGACACAAAAACATACAGTAACTGTCCACTAAAAGTGTTTCACGGCTCCTATTTTATGTTACACGTGCTAAATACGTTCACGCTGCGCAACAAACGACTTGCTAAAAGCGTTCTTAGCTCAAAAAAGAGCGAAAATATTTCTGCAGACAAAAGGAAACAAGTTACCGGCCAAACGAGGTGACGCATTGAAAAGCACAATGAAGTGGACGTAACCGGCGGCACATGACCGGCTCAGCATCAACGTTTATGTGGAAAGATCAAGGAAAGCATACGCTTTGGTGCAAGCCGGTGTATGTATGATAAGCTATCTACCTTTGAGGTGGAGTGGAAGCGAACATCGTTACGCCGCCTCGTGGGTGGTCAGACCCTTACTTGCTCGGCCGCGAAAAGGCTCGAGTGTCCGCTCTTTACGTAAGTATGTTTCTCTATGACCAGGTGTTGTATCACATGAGAAGTCACAACATACAAAAATTGCCAAAGTGCTCGCTGAGGTCCTGACATTCCTTTCACTAGATATGAAGAAGCCAATTTAAGCGGGGCAGAGGAAAATTTTAATGTGTTACAATATTCTTAATGTAACGTAGTGTAATCCCGGCGTCTGGGAAATGAGACTCCCATCAATAATTAAGATATTGCTCATCCTTTGCAAGCACACACACACTATGTTGACTCAGTATGCACATACACAGTTTGTGAACGTAGTCATCATGCTGACTATACGCACAGCCGGGAGAAAGGCTTCTTCCATATTCCTCCAATTAACCATGTCCTGTGCTAGTTGCAACCCCCTGACCCCTGCGAACTTCTTAGCCTCATCCACCCACCTACCCGCATGCATAGAAAACGAACACCGCGTCAGACAGATTTTGCACTTTTTTGTAGCACTAACCGCTGGAAACCAGGGCCGGCTTGAACGATAAAGTCCGAGCTAAGTCCAGACTTAAATGGTGTCTTTAGAAAGATCAAGCTTATTTAAGACGGCTCGTGTTCCGAACGTCGAACGCTTCGGGTTCATGTTCACCAGAGTGTCTTCCCAGAACGGCCTCAGCAACCACTTGGGGCATTTTTCCTCGTAACACAATCTTAAACCGTAAAAAGCAATGGCACGCAAAATTGACGGAATGTGTACATCTTACAGCAGGGACAGTGCCAGCGCATCCCTGTATTTCCCTAATTTCTCTACTTACACAACTGGCGTCCTTGTGTCTTAACCAAGACAGCACTAGAGTCGTAATCATACAAGCGACTTATTCAAGTCAGGATATGAAGCCCAGTCTTGACTCCAGTCTTAAGCGGCCATGCTAGTGGCCTATTCTTTAGACTCCAGTTAAGTCTGCACTTAGCTAAGACAGTCGTAAGATTGTTTTGTGCAAGCGGGCCCAGGTAGTTCTTTTTGTATTATTTGGCCACCTTATGAATTTACTCCTTTTGCAACTTTGCTCAGTTTTATCGCCGCAGCTGTTGCTCTTTACTAAATACTGTGAGACGAATTTTTGTTATGTTGTCCCTTCTGCCGTTCGTTTCTTGCGATGTATTTAAGATTTGAGAATTGTTTAGATTCGCCGCACATTAATACACCTTTCCAGAGCCAAACCCAGAATTTACGGACAACCGCATTTTAATAGTGAGAAAAGTTTTACGAACGCACTTTCTCAGTATCGTAAAATATCAATATAACAATCAGATATATATATATATGGAGATATTCCCTCGGGAGACTCCCATATTTTGCTAACAGCGCTCTTTCCAGCGCGGAAAACATTCCTAATCGGTACTATGGCAGTATTTACTGGATGGGCGTGATGGAAAAAACAAATAAATGAATACAGGGGTGCATATCGAAAAACTGAGTAAGCGTTTTCAATATTTCTGTAAAAGTATCTTGCAATGTTATTCACTTGATTCACGATAAAAAAAAAGTTATGTGAGGAGCCTGGTCTTAATTTCAAGTAATTTCAAGTCAGACCGCGAAGACTGTGCTTCCTTGTCCCAATGCGCATTACAAATGGCTAGTCTTTCGTCCTGAAATGAATGCGCCGCTTGGGTTCGAAATAAGGTTTATGCCGTTCTTGCCTCTCTTGTTTGATACTGTATTTACGGTCAGTAAATTTTGTTACGGGAATGTATCTAATGTAACTGACGCTGCGATGGGCGGAACTGGGCGCGAACACTTCAGGAGCCGAGCAGCATCCACTCTGTCAGCGTCGTCTTTCAAAACACTTCGTCATGCACGCATTCCTCGGTAGTCGTCGTTGTCTGTGAGCACAGCACTTCGGTCACGCGTTTCCCAATAACACTATCTTGATGAGGCCTGTGCTGCTCGTTACTATAAGGCGTGTTTAATACGTCGATGTGGGTTTATCGCCAATCGACGTTTTCTTTTTCTTCTTTCGGACAGCCTTTGAGAGCTATAATACATGCGTTTCACTACAAAGCGAGCAATCTAACCGATAGCTTTATATTACGCCATAAAAAAAAAAAGCGCCCAGAGAACGCGTTTTTCCCCCACGTATGGTCTGCAGGTGCAAAAGTGTTCACTTTGAAATGATGTGCTCAAGTTTCGAAAATTTCCGCACGGTAAGAGTAATAATGAGTTGTGATAACGCTAGCAGTTTTGTTTGCTGAGCTGCAGGGTGGCGAAAATCACCGCCTGTAGAAAGTCATGTGGTTTTTAACCACTGTCCACCCATTCGCCAAGGCCCACATGACAGTTCTCTGGCTTCCAAAAAAAAAAAAGAGCCAATTTTCTCAGCCTTTGGGTGCGTTGCAGTAAGCACGTGTAAGGTCACGTCAGATGAATCATTTAATTTGACTGCATGTTTTTGTCACCTTGTGTCCCACACTCTCCTAAATAATTACCGGCGAACGAAGGAAAAATATAGGCTCTGGAGAGGGCTCCATCACTGTTCCATGCTGCAGTCACTGGCAGTGTGTGAAAACAGCGTCGCAGTGAAAATTCCGCATTCCTTTGTTGTCACCTCATACAGGCCTGACACTGCTGCTAATAACAGAATCTTTTTCCGTGGCTGTTCTCAACTGGGCCCCTAATGTTGCTTCGACGATCTACGAGATATGAATGATTAAAGGAATGAATCCAGTCCTCAAAATCTTTGCAGCGATCAGCAATCTTTTTGTTAATGAAGACGCCATTTATCACTTAGCTGTGAATTGCGCATTGTGTCAGGCATAACAGATGAAAAAAAAAAAATCTGGAAGCAGCAACACGATTTCAGTGTCTGGAAAAGGAGCGCTCGTAGAAAATTGATACGTTGTAATTGCCAGATGCAGACGCTTGTTACATGGTCACCGACAGGAACTCGCTTTTCGTATATTGTGGAATGTGGTGTTTTGAGTGACTTGTTTCCTATAGGGATGAGTTCTTATTAACGAAATACTTTGATGCTCCCCCATGAATTATTGTTTGTACACCGTGATATATTCAGAGGCTAGGGTAAATAAATAATTTATTTTCTTAAGCACGGTCACGTGTAGCAGCGTGCACTTTATATGTTCCAACAAAAGTCTTTTTCACTGGCACTCCTTGCACCATTTGCAGCTAATCTAAAATTGAAAATGTTGCAAACAAATACATCTCGCCTACACTATCCAACACTTGATTTCAAGTTACTTCTCCTATCAGATACTCTATTAAAATTATATTCGCGGACACATAGCCTTTGTTGTCAACCCGGATTGCTAGCAGAATTCCGATCTCACGGCACATTTTTCTCTTTCAGCTCAACTATGCCCTGTTCGATTTTTCTTTCAGAGGCAACAGCCAGTGGACAGCGATTGACTACAATCTATTCAAGCCCAAAATGAAGAAATTGGCCCCAGACTTTGTGTGGTATCACGAAGAGCTCCCGTGAGTGCACTAATTGTTTTAATGCAATATCGCACTGAAATGCTTCCTTGTGATGACCTGGAAGACCATCATCATCGTAGTCAATCACTTTGAGTCTATTTCGATTCGACGTTCAGTTGAGTTACAGCTGTGGCACCCCTACCCCAAGAAGCTATCTTATCAGTCACCATGATTTCCGGCGGCTGCCTACTGCGCTTTCAATATCTAATGGAGAATTTCCAACTGCCTTTAGGAGCTATTTCGCAGTCAGCAAAGCAGCAAAATATCCAGGTATCCAAGGGACCGTTCTGCGACGGTCTATTCAGAACACAGATTTTGCTCGAAATCCCCCATTGAAACTTCTGCTAGGTTACGGGGAGCAAGACAAGTTGCCCCGGTTCGGAATCTGCTGTTAGAGTCGGCTCTGTGGGCAGTCGGTTGCCGGCTCGAGCGACTTATTTATTTGGATTATTTCGTTGTGGAAGCTGCACTGGGGACAACTGAAGCTGCCTCGTATCACTGGATTGCTTGTAAACAGGAATACCTTTCTTAAAACAGAGTGGTCGCAAGGTAGAAACAAGGCGAAAAAATGATATCCAGGTGTCATCAGCGGTCGATTTCGCAAGTATGCTATGGTGACGCCGAAATATTTGTTTGCGAATCTCCAAGGCCACGTTTGGCTTCCATACAGTGACCTGGGAGTGCATTTCGATAGTTACGCCGCGAGTTCAACTCGAGCAGTGAGAACATTGAATCTCTGCTAAAAATATGTATTTTGGTCAACAAATAACGCAACTTCTGTTGCTGTGCAATCGTAGTCAGAGAACGACATATAATCGAATCTTATTTTAGGAATAAACACTGGAAAAAGTTAAGGTTCCAGTTCGTGATCCGTTTAATTTTGCTTTAGGTATGTCACTGACTCCAGTTTTTTTCTCAGACCCGCGTCGCTTACTATCACTCTTCAAATCATATTCATATAAATTCTCAGTCTATGGCATGATGCACAACTTTCTATCAGTGTTGACGCATTTTCGGTGGCCTGCAAGGTTTGCCGCCGAAAGGCTGCAACTGCTATTGTTCTTATCTTTGAGGATATCATCCAACATTTGGCCATAAAATGAATAACGCATTCTGCAGCGCAAACACCCAGCGAACGACATGAATATCATATACATCGCCGCTGCTTTTGGTGCATCTGTTCTTCGTGCCTGCCTAGCCATATTGTGTCGTATGAAGCTATAATACCAAGTAAGCCATTCCCATCATCATCACTTGAGAGTGCCTGCCAGATGCGTTCGCACCAATTTTACCCTTTCTGAAATTTCGACTCCAATGTCGGGATCAGTAGTCACGCGTCAGCCTGAAGAGTGTGTAGAATCAAGAGTCCTGAAAAACTCAACTGGACGGCGCCAGGGACGGATGCGTCGTTGTTACAAAACACCACGAGCAGGGTGAGGAAGGAATGCTTTCGAAAATGTCGCCTGCTTCAGTGTCCCAATAGTGTTCTGTAAAATGTGTACATTCCCCCTGCTTCCCTGTTGTCTACCGCTGACAGTTTCACCACGCTTGCACGTTCATGTCATCCGCGCCATCGCGGCTAAGTGGCATTGGCGTACTGCTACTGAGCACCAGACCATAGGGTTCGTAGTTCCCTTACCATAGACCATTGTTTCCCTCAGTATTCAAGTTTCAAGTTTATTTCATACATGCATACAAAAAAGTATTGCGATTTGAGTAGAGCCTTCTGTTGCTCATCCTAATTCTGCTTTCATCTGAATATGTGTATTTGCACAGTTAGGGAGAAATTACTAATTAGTATCTACTTGAGGGGAACCGCATGACTATAAGGAAAGCGATTAAAGCTTCCTCAGAACCTTCGCGATGGAAAAAAAAAAAAAGGTTATTTGGGATCGAACGCTGGACCACCGCGTGACAGGACAGTCACTTCACCAAATGAGCCAAACGGGAAGCATTGCGGATGGTGAGGCGAGGCCGATGTGAGGTCGAGAGAGGTTCACTGGCCTCCAGGGAGAAGTCCAAAGTGTATTTGATTTCAGTGAAGAAGAATACATTAATTATCATGCTACTGAATTCAGCCAATATGTCGGTGTATGAACAGGGTCTTGAGCAGAGAAAACTTCATTTAAGAAGCGCAAAAATGGAACACAGACGAAGTATAAATTGAGAACGCACGCTGGAGTTTGACTAATATGTTTACTTCAGAGAGTCAGATGAGTATAATTTACTATATTGCAAGCACGTTGAACAACGAAACATTCCAATTGTCAAATAATCTTGTAACGAACTTAATATTCCCACTGGAAGAATTCGAAAATAGTGTCATTAAATGAATAAACTCAACCTTGACTACAGCGTTGCTCATAACCCATGTGTGTCGCTTGGGGAAGGTAAAGCCCACAATTTATCATATACAGATTAGTCAACTACTTGGTGCCACACTTTCAATGCCCCGCCGGGGTGGTGCAGTGGTTAGGGCACTTGCTAATGTGCGAAGAATGCAAGATCGAATCCCGGCCGCGGCGGCCGCTTTTCGTTGTAGGCGAAAAGCAAGACGCCCGTGTGCTGTGCGATGTCAGTGCGTGTTAAAGAACCCCAGGTGGTCAGAATTTCTGGAACCCTCCACTACGGCGTCTCTCATAGCGTGAGTCGCTTTGGAATGGTAAACCCCCCCAAACCAAATTAAACCAAACCAAACCAAATGAAACCAAACCAAACTAAACCAAACCAAAGCATACTTTTTAATCACGACAGCCCAGGATGAATCAAAAGTAATCAAAAGAAGGCTCCGCAACTGCGCTCCTCTCGTGTCTTATGCAGTGCCTCGGATGTGTTTTCGTGATATTTTCCAAATTTCTGTGCATTAACCTTTGTGGCGCGATTGTGGCTAGAGCATTTCACAATAATCAGGCTGAATACATTGACATACCGGAATTCTAGCTAAGTCTATAAATATGAATGTGTTCACTTTGCCTGATACTTCGAGCTAGTGCCGCATCTTAATAATGTACAGTATGAAACGGTACCATGCTGTCTACTAGCATAAGCAGATTACAATTCATTTGTTTTCTTCAAACAGGGGATATTCAGTCTCCGCTGACGTCACCACCATATTGGAGAAACAAGGCTACTGGGCTTCGTACAATATTCCGTAAGTGATATTAGTGAGCTCATCACCCACGGCGAAATAACAATACTTGTAAAAATCTATGTACGCTTTGCAACTGAGCAGTTGAGCTCACTACTCTTGATTTCAGCGCCGCTGTTATATCGGCGTAGGCCATTGTCCATACTTACAGGGCGAGCTTAGGAGGGCGGCCACTAAGCGGTAATTGGTTGGAAGAGAGAACATAATAGGAACGGGGGAATGTGATATTCTGCATGTGCTGTACATTTTGCCGAGTGCGCCATCCGAGAAGCATCAGCGGCGGAGATACCACGCATTTGCAGGAGGCTGAAAAATAGGGCTGGCCAAGAGACGACTGTGCGCGGGGAATAAGAGCGTGGTCTACAACTGCACATATGTGCCTGTCTAAGATTCTTCACCTAAATATGTCACGAAATGAAAACACCTCTACACCTAGGTGGGCAGAAACTTTGCGCTACACAGTATCGTAACTTGCGTTTAGATTGAAAGAGGTAGCAACAGTTTGTTTAAACGCGAAATGTTGCAACGGCGTACAGCTGTCGACCGCAGCTGCCAGCAGAATGTCTGGCGGGCTGCTTATCAGTATCCGACGCTTGTCCGATTGGATCCGGGCACTATACCGTTCTGCCACACTAGCGGTACGATGGACCCGATAGTAGACGATAAAAGCTGTAATTCTGAGCACTACGGTGTGGAATCCGCAGTGCTCAGTGGTGGCCGCCCTTTACGCAAAGGCGTAGATGGATGTGTCATTCAAATTTCGGAACTTTACATCATCTCCACCCAAAATATACTCGCGAAATTTACACTTCAAGAGCTGAGGCATATGTTTTGGGCTTCCGAACTCTTTTGTTCAAATTATGGGAACAATTTCACAGCGATATTGTGATGCCTACAGTGTCTACGCGTTCTGGGGAAAATATCCATTGAACAAAACGAAGATGGAGCTTTATGAGGCATGTAATATAAAAACAATTAGGGAAACAGTTTTCGACAATTTCAAAGGTGATGGTTTAATTTTAAAGGTTAGGGATTGATGATCGACGATGAAATGCTACCGGCAAAAGTTTTATAGTATAGATTACGGTTGCAGCTGATGCATACAAAGCAGGGAAACGATTGAACATATTATAAACGGTAGGAAATTTCAACCACCTGTGCACGACGCCGACGCAGAGATTCGGGAAGAGCTGGAGTTTCGGGACAGCCATGGAGTACTAAATGATGAAACATCGGAATCAAGTAAGATTCGACTTGAGGATTCGTATAGGAAAAGCCAAGAGAAATAGTTTTGGAGAAGGACTCGTATAGGAAAAGCCAAGAGAAATAGTTTTGGAGAGGGAATAATCAGCTAATTTAAAAATTTTCAACATACAACGTAGTACGAGCTATGTGACACTTTTCAACAGGACACTCAAAATGGGAGCTAATAATTATCTATCTATCTAGGGTGTGGGATGGCGGGATAGAATAGTGATATGGATGACGTGGGATGGGTAATTTAGAAACCAGTTTTGGAGGTTGTGTAATAGGACGCAAATTTTATTTGAGCGTTAGGTACTCGTGGTTGCATGCTCACGTAACTTTGTTTACTAAGCACTCCAGCACCAATGACCACCGCGGTTTCGACACGGGATGCGGTATCAAATACCGGTCGCTTTTCGCAGGAGGCGAAAAGTAAGGCGCCCGTGTTCTGTGCGATGTCAGATCAGATTAAAGATCCCGAGGTGTCCGAAATTTCAGGAGACCTCCTCAACGACGTTCCTCACAAATAGAGTGGCTTTGGGACGTTAAGCACCATAAATCAAGAGGAAACAACCTTATTCTGACTCAAATACTGAAAGGTTGCGTTAGCTATTATGTGTAAGTGGTTGTACGCGTGATGCTTCTAGAAACTTTATCATTGCAGAAAGAACATAGGACAGGCAAAACACTATAGCATGTTCTTCCGCTCAATTACCATGCTGGAGGAAACATCGTCATAAGTTTGAAAGATGTGGCTTTTTTACCACACTTACTCAGCGCATAGACTAAACTACCGCCAGTGAGAACTATCTTATTAGCTACCGCGAATTTTTTAATAAGGTGATTGCACTCTCTATAAGACATCTTGATGCTGCTAACAAGGGCCGTGACGTCCCAGCCAGTATTCATACTTTCGATCTCAGTTGGCGGTGCGCATGCTTTTAATGTTTGGATTACGGCTTGCTATAAGTATTTCCAGCGCCTGCGGCCATTTTAGCCTGTGACGTTTTCGCTATAATGGCCGGTCTTGACATAGTACATTTAAGGCAAAAGTTTTAAAGTCGATAATTGTCACTGCTTCATCCTCTGTTCTGTAGTACTTGTTGCGTTTCACGCGCTATGATTATATTTTGACGTTGCGTGACTTTTGTCCGTGCAGGTTCTTTCCAGCCATCTATAACGCCAGTGGCTCACCTGGACTCGTGGAGCACCACGGCGACTGGTTCACCTACGACAAGTGTCCGCGGGCACTCATGTTCAAGAGAGGTTACAAGCAGCCCAAGGACATTGACGGAGTCCTCAACTTCATCAGGTATGTGCATTAACTTCCCATGAAGAACCCGCAGCCTGTAGGCAAACTCTTGCCTCTCGCAATGAGGGGCGTCCGAGAGCCTTCTGTAAGCGTTTAGCAGGAAATTTCGACAATGCGTGTTTTTTGCTGGCAGCTGAGGTTGCCAGAAGACCGAAGCTTGGGATGCATGTCGGGGTCTTCACATGATTACGGCTGAACACGCGCTTCACGCGAAGATAAAGAAGGCAACGCCTGGTTCTCGTCTCATCTTTGAAAACACCTATGCGTGATCGCTGGCAGAAATTACGCCATAAACGGCTCTTGATATAGCATCGACTGGGGTATGTCTCACATCATCACACATATTTATCATGATGTTTTAAATGTCAGTTTCTAAATGTCTGTGCACATTTTGTCGAAACCTTCCTCAGGGTACTCGCAGGCTGATCCTGAACGGCCACCAGCTGTAGTAGACGCTGGTTTCGGTCTCAACTACTGCAGCTCACCGGGTGACTGTTATTGTTATCGAATGGTATTTCGAATGAAGATTGTGATTGCGAAAGAGGGAAAAGTATCCGTACCCGCATGGGCAAGAGGACCAGCAGGCCGGCACCAAAAACGCTGTGGCGTCACACCTTTGAAGGCGGTCCTTAACTATTTCTCTAATTTCTTTCTGTAATATACCGTTGCTATGAAAGGACAAAGTACTCCAGTAAGCTTTACGCCGGACGCTGTGCGCTGAATTGGCGAAGACGCCTTAATAGAGTGAGCAGTGGCATACAAGAAAGTTTTTATCCTCTCCTCCATAGGTGCTTTCTGAAAGGAAGAAAATATTTTGGAAAGTATTTGGCCTCTGTTTCTTGGACTGCGTTTCCTCCCAGTACTCTCTACCAGCGCTAATTCCTGCACACACTTGTCGCGAGGTTTTGGAAAAACACCGTCTTTGAAATTGCATGTCAAACTACCACACTATAGTTTGATGACGCATTATTTCGCACGGGAAGCGATATCCTAATAGCGTGAAAATACGAAACTCTTTTCGAAACTGGTGTTAAATGTAATCTTATTCGACGTGGCCTTGACTGTTAACTCCAGCTGTGCCCAGGCCGCGGCAGCAGCGCCTGTGTACCTTACTAACGTCAGAGTTAGGTGCCGGTCTATGCTTATCAAAAAACGTGATGACCAAATAAGGAAATTCTTTATTGTTTAATTTGCTGTAAACATCAATTTTATGTATGGCAGCACATATCCTGAGCTAGACATCTCTTGCCTTTTACACAGTAAAATGTTCATGCAACTGCGAAGGGGCCATTTTAGACACAGAGTTGCCTTCGAGAACCTCTGCCATACCTGTTTCTCTCGCACTTTCTCGCAGCTATGGAGCAGAGCGTCGTTGTCATTACTAGTACTCATACAGCAGTCCTAGCCGAGACCTGTAATGCTCCTAATGGTCACGAAACTCCCGTCGGTGTTTCAGTCGATGACAAAAGCGACAGCGAGGGGCGCCGCAGCCGATCGAGGGTTTGCGAGCAGACGGCCGGCCGGCGGCATGCAGTTCAGTTGCACCCGAAATTCTTGCCGTCACTCCCGTGCTGTGCTTTACTGGTTTTATTACTTTGCCCGAAATTGAAGCCTATAGGTCCTGTATCCGCGGCATATCCGTGATCGTAGTCCCAATAACGCTTGTATGAAGAACCTGCTGCTGACGAGCCACATCTCGCTGTGGTCGTTTGGCTGCTGCGTGAGGATTGTCATGCTCAACAATTGCCGAAATATGCTGTGGGCTCTTAACCTACAACATACAAATGACCACTTAGCGGTGTGCGGTAAGACAAAGACAGCGTTAGTCCTGTCGAGGTGGTTCAGTGGTTAAGGCGCTCTACTGCAGAGCCCAAGGACGCGGGATCGAATGCTGGCCGCAGCGGGAGATTCTCGATGGCGAAGGCGAAAAGCTAGGCGCCCGTGTGCTGTGCGACGTCAGTGCACGTTAAAGTACTGCACCTGATGTATATTTCCGGAGCCTACCACTACGATGTCTCTCATAGCCTGTTTTGCTTTGGGACGTTAACCTCATCATCATCATCATCAGCCTGACTATACCCACTGCAGGACAAAGGCCTCTCCCATATTTCTCCACTTAACCCGGTTCTGTGCTATCTGCATCCACTTGACCCCTGCGTACTTCTTAATATCATCCGCCCACCTAACTTTCTGCCGCCCACTGCTCCGCTTTCCTTCCCTTGGAATCCAGTTTGTTACCCTAAGCGACCATCGGTTATCCTCTCTTCGCACTACATGTCCTGCCCATGTCCATTCCTTCTTCTTAATTTCCACTAGAATGTCGGTAACTTGAGTTATTTCTCTGACCCACTCTGCACGCTTCCTATCTCTTAATGTTACCCCAACCATTTTTCGTTCCATAGCCCTCTGAGTTGTCTTAAACTCCAAACTAAATAAACAAAAAAAAATCGAAGGCAGATTAGCAGACAGCTCTAACTGTATTTGGACAGCGCTTGGGGTGCTCGCTTGGCTATCTCGTGCGGTCGCCTGGGAGACCTGAAAGTTTAGCAGTAACTCGGTTCTTCCTGCAGCACGCTAATGACTAAACTGCAACGTATTTTATTGGAGAGTATAACGCATATCTAAGCGTCTGAGACTGCAGCCGACGAGCGCGCAAAAACGACGCACTCATAATGAAAGGTCAGCGGTTCCGATCTCGCTTATGATACTTGCACATCAGAGAGCATTTTCACTTTTACCGTAGCTACGTAAATTATTTCCTCCAATATAGCCGCTGCTTTCATTAGCGGTGCACTTGGGCAAAATAGAACAACCAAGCGGCTCATTCAAAACGAACAACGTGTTCACATAGAGTTGCGTAATAGTGACGGCAGTTCATAAATGAGCAAATCAAAGAATGTGTTCGAAAATAAGCGCTTTATCGCACTTACTTGTGCCCACACACGCAAAAAACAACAAAAAAAAAACAAAACATACACATGGTGGCACCAATAGTAACAAAGTGCTTGGCGGTCCTCGAACTCAATGTCTGCTATTATCGGCCATGATCAGCTTAAAATTGTCGAGACACCTTCGAGACAAAGTGCCAAAAGTATCTACAACAATGTTGTACAATATGGAAGCAGTGAGGCGTGGCTTCAATTGATCAAGATAACACTGGAATCGACGTTATGTTAAAACAGTGCTAGAAACATGGACGTAATCTGGTTGTCACTCTCTGTGTATTAAAGACATGCTTCCTGAATAAAACATCAGTTGTCATTTCAGCGCATTGTGTGTTTGTCTTCCTATCTATTCGCGTTTCTAGCGCTGTTTTAACATAATGTCCAACCAACTCGCCCAACAATCCACTTTACTGGAATCGAGTCGCATCACGGGTCGCAAAGGGATGAAGCTGAATACCGGCGTATTTAAAGCGTAAACAAACAGTTCTATTCCCCGGAGAAATAAAGCTCAGGGGGCACAAAGGCAAGTCCCAACATATCAGATGTCGATGTTTTGACTCAGCTGGCTAGCTATTTAGTATATGCCCAGTTGCCCTGAGTGAGAAACATGTGAACATTTGAGTAAGAATAAAATCTGGCGTCACTTTGAAAGCGGTCGAAGGCATCGTTTGCTCATCGTACATACCGTGAGATGTCTTTTAATATTTTCGAAAAAGCTCAGGTTTCAGCTTGGGCAGCTTTTCAAACGCAGAACTTTCCAATTCACCAAGAACGTATCGTACCGGACGATATTCATAGTACGGGAATATTGCTCACAAACATGCACGTTTGGGGAGTCAAATTAAGGGTCATAATATACTGCGTATGACACGTCTGCTCGCCTGTCTTATTTCTGAAAAAAAAAAAAAAAAACAGAAAACGACGATCTTCATTGTTGCTTCCACGGTCGCAGTGCGGCAGCCCGTCACACAAGATGACGGATTCGCTCACAAAACGCAATGGCTTTATGATAACAAGCGCATTCGCACACTTCTACATGATGCCAATTAAAACGGCGCGAATAAATAACCACCTCCCGCAACACGCCTCTTTCCCGATACGACCGCCCGCTCGGCCGCCCGCAAGAGACGCCCCTCGATAGGCTGCCTGAATACGTCCGCCTCATTGTGGCACCACGACTGACGTCAATGTCGCTGTGCGACCGCTCTGGACAGCGCACCGAGATCTCCCGTACAATGGTGGAGAATTTTCACGGGCATGAAGTGGTATTGCCGGACTCTGCAAGTAAAGTACCTGGAAAGTGCGTGTGTTTTGGCATCTAGCATATAAAACGCACTGTGCTAACTTACCTTCTGACAAAGCTTTTGCACCGAGTACAGCTTCCGTTCTAAAAGTTAGGCAGGTTTAAGCATCGTTAAATCAATGGTAGTTCCGGTTGAACATCGAGCCTAACGCGCTTTCGATTGCGGTCGGTCAGCACCCATCCTCACAGCCAGTTACGAGTCCGCCGCGGGATCTTGCATTTCGCATCTACGTCCCCGACTCACTGTGTACGCTGGGGCGATGGAAGCACCCTTGAGTTGTGCGTTGCTATGACAAGCGCCGTAATGCACAACAGAGAGTTCGACTTTTACATCGAGTAGAGTGTTGCTCTAAAAATACTGTGTCTTCGAGGTAGCGGGCTTGCTTAGCGAAGCAGGGGACCCATCTTCGTCTTCAGTCCCCACTGTTAGGGCAATTAACAAACTTTCTTTATAGCAGAGCGCTATTTTTTTGTTGTCAATCTTAAATGTACTTTAGACCTGGGTAATGAGAGTTGGGTTGTTACAGATATATTCAGCCAACATGAAACATCGTCGAACCAACGCCAGATTTCTGTTCGAACACAAAGTCTAACGCTCTCGCATTAACACGAATGCGATAATGTGCCGCTTTAGGGCCGACATTTAACCCCAATCTCGTTCTCACTCGCCATTACCTGTTCCTTGAGGGAGGCTTTATGTAGTATAAAGTTTCTGGAAGAGCTCCTTGTTGGAAGAAACGCTGCGAGGGTTCTTCAATCTCAAACGTGCCTCGAATGGAGAAGCGCCTATCTCCTCTCCGCGCAAGAGAGCTATAGCATGCAGTTGGCAAACATCGGTGAATTCGGCGGTTATCCTCCCCTTCGGCAAGCCCTACACTATTTACGCCGGCGCTCATCATTGTTCTTGGGAGACATGGGAGCTTTTCTCGCTGTTTTAAGTTATTGGAGGGAGCCTGCACAGACCAAGGACACATGGGCCACTCCTCACACATTCCTTTCTATAAAAAAAGTGTTGACGTCACATACATAACCTAGTCAAAACTCTTCAACACTACCTATTGCAAAACTTCCCATAGGTTCCATGAATAAAAAACAGTGGTTTTAGTTGGCTAAAATGCGGTTGTATACGAATAGTGGGGCGCCCGTGGCCGTTAAAGAAAACTGTGTCTAATTCGCAAACTTTCACGTGATTGATAAATACATAACAACCATGGGAAAGAAAATTAGTTGTAGACTTGCAGTAGCAAACATTCTTGAAAATAACCGTCATATAATTAATTAAGATGGAAAATAAAAGGGAAAAATGTGATTTCAAAAATGCGATGCTTCAATAACAAAAATCTTTTATTGACCGCTTCCACATGGTGCGGCAACTCATAGGAACCCAAAAAATGCATATAAAAAAAATCTGTTTTTGAAGTGGAGTTCACATCTGGTATTATCCAAAAGCTCTGAGACCTAGTGAGTGGCCAAAGTTATTTTTCGAGGGGCGTTATACTCGCCGGTAGAAAAAGATGTCAAGAAAAGGTAGAATAGGAAGGGGCATTCAGCCCAATGAAAATTTCGCGGAGTGTTCTGACGCCAACCCCCTCCCCTCTCCCCCTTGACCTCTGACCTGACCACATGATGAGGCACCATGACAATCAAGGCCTGCGTTTATTTTACCCGAAGGACTTAATTGCTTTAGCGGTACAGGTGTAATGTGTCCGACAGAGATAAAATGTTTTGATATTGAGTGACGAATAGAGTTTTCCAAACCATATTTTCTTTCTCAATTTCATCTATTCATATAAGATGCGATGTTATAACCCTCTCGATTAAGGAATGCTTACCGTTACGCCGTGTCATCCTAAAATTTCTAACGTGATGACATTATTACGCCGTTGCGACCTCCAGCTGAATATTCACGAAAGCTGAGACTATCTGCCCTACCATAAAAACAGTGGCTTTAGCCCTTCTTCTGGGCGCCTCATATGTCGGCTATATGGGTATGGCCGATTATTCGAGGTCCTCATGGATCATAAAGGATTGTTCTTGGCAATTTAAATGAGGATTTGTTCGAAAGGAATATTTGATTTTTACATTTCTTGTTTACTGACATCGGACAACCTCTCATGATAAGAAGTTTACAGTAATGAGAATTATAATGTAGCGCGTGTCATGCCAATCGTCGCACATGCCATTCAACAGCTGCCCAATATGCAGCCAGTGGCGATCTTTGGGTGGTCAATGATCGAATGGCCCAGCGACTTCACACGGACGCTCGAAAGCTGCAGCTACGTCAGTGATGAACAGCGAATAATAGCAGATGACTACACTAATCCACAATTGAAAGACGACAATGGATGGATGGATGGATGGATGGAATATTGGAGCGTCCCCTTTGAAACGGGGTGGTAGCAGTTGCTATCATGCTCATTTTTCTCCATATATCTTAATTATTCTTAATAACTTAATGAATGGATGGATGGATGGATGGATGGATGGATGGAATGTAGGAGCGTTCCCTTTGAAACGGGGTGGTAGCAGTAGCTATCATGCTCATTTTTCTCCCTATATCTTAATTATTGATTTCGAATGGTTAACTAAACCATCATTCTATTTATTAAATTTTGCTCCTACATTACTAACATTATGTCACTTCTCTGCTTTTAAGCCACCAATCTTCCAGTCGTAGTTTGCTAGTTTCCACCGCCGGTTTATTCACCCGGCCACTGTTATCTCTAAACCCCAGAGCTTCAGGAACAGTGATTGCGCCTGCATCAACTTCCGGATGGATACCATTGCATTCGAGTATAATATGGTCAATTGTTTCACTGGAGTTTCCGCATACAGCACATGCGTCATCTCCATTGTTAAACTTCTTTTTGTAGCTGCGTGTTCTAAGGCACCGTGATCTAGCTTCAAAAAGTAGGGCACTGCCTCTTGAGTCATCAAAGAAATCTTCCTTCCTGATCTGCATTTTCCACTTTCGGTATAATTCCACACTCTGTTTTTTTCCATCGAATTTATCCAATTTTTACCTTCTGTGTTTTTCACCTGTTGCTTAATGCTCTTTATTTCTCCGTCCTTGTTACTCCCACAGAATGGCTCTCCCACAGAAGACGCCACCTGGTGTTGCTCAATGAACATCTCAGGCCGTCTTACTGAACGTCTTGCTATCGGGCTTCGCGCCTCCAAGAACCTGATAACCTTGTTGTCGACAGGTCGGGCCGCAAACATGCTGACGCAGATGGTGTATCCCACTCCCCTGCTGACCCACAGCCGCTCGTTAACTTTTTGAATACCCTCTCTTCTCGTAGCCTTATATTCTAGACACAGCGAAAAAATCCTTGTATCACTTCGATCTTGGCGTTTCTGTATAACCTTCAGCCATAATCATCCCCTTCAGCCTATATCAGCCAGCGGAACATTTTACCGATCGAAGCCAGATTTTTGACTG
The DNA here is from genome assembly GCA_023969395.1 of Amblyomma maculatum. NCBI lineage: Eukaryota > Metazoa > Arthropoda > Arachnida > Ixodida > Ixodidae > Amblyomma > Amblyomma maculatum. The sequence continues at coordinate 25,041 of JAJIZL010028395.1, forward strand.
TTGAGACTGTCTCCCTGGAGAGCGGAAAGGACAACTTATGGATCTCCATCCTGACAACCAAAGGAGCGTGCCTTTTATAACGCATCTTGGACCTGTACAAGGTTCGCAGTGTTGAATAAAGAAAGAAAAGAATCTCCTCAATGTACTGATGTCGGGGTATTCGAGAAAACGAACGAGAGGTTCCGCCTCCAGTTCTCCTGGCGCGGCGCATGTACTCTGTTCAGAAACACATGCCCTCTTACATCGACTGCCAGTGCCGCAAGTCTCCTACACGTCATTCTTCACCTCCGCTGCAACAAATCTCTTATTTATCCTCAACCTTCGACCATGTAGGCATTAACTAGTATACACACCGCCACTGTCAGTGGCTGGATGAAAGCGGGTTTCGATCACCTGGTCATTTATATTGAGACCGCCATGTAGCGGGAGATGCATATTGGATATTTTTCATTCTACAACACTTATTCTTATGCCCTGACGGGAAGTTTTGAGCCACAGAGACGGAGCCTTCTTCTCCCTTGCTTTTGTTGACACCGCATTCATGAGTATATAAGTGTTCGCCGATGACGACTGTAAGCAACTCGTTGTACCTTTGATGAAATTTCTTTGAACGTCAAGCAGTTCGAATTTTCTTTAATCATCAAAGATGTCCAGTAGTACAGGCCGATACCAATGTGGTATGATCTCTAACCGCTTGAACGGGAAAAGTTTTATAAAAATGCGTATCAGTGTCGAGAAAACTAGGTTTTGTTCGTTTGTTATTATACGGGTCGTTCACATATAAAGCTGTTTACGTGCTCCGCTAGGATATGGTTACTTGCCAGGGGGTCCTTAATTTAATGAGGACATGAATAAACTCCGAATGGTTGAAAGTAAAGCACTTTGTTTTATATTCTAAAAATGTATTGCCAGAATAATGTGATTAACAATTATCTCTCATGGCTGCAAAAACTCTCGACAACTGAAGGCCGAAGACGTTTTTTATACTACAATTTATATCTCTCCTCTACTGCTACCAATGTTGTATTCGTTCAAAATTATTGATTCATGCTCATGTGTTTATCAAACAGGACACATCCTTATTTGCAGCCTATAGAGCCATACTGTGCATGCAGCAAATTATGAAGATTCTTTTTACCCAAGTACAGTGCTCTAGAAGATTGGGCAGTGCGTCGACCGCGCCGCGAAATGCATGGGAGCGGGGGGCCGCTTTTGCGATGACGGAGGCGCCGCAGTGCAGAGGGCGCCACCAGCAACTGGTGTGTCAGCCGTCCGGGCGCCCGCGTATGCGCGCTGTGCGGCGGGGCGGATACCGCGCGGACTGTACGTTCTTGTTTGCTTGTGCGTCGTCTCGAGCTTTTCGCGACAAGATTTTACAAATATGCCGGTTAACGGTGCTCAGTACTGTTAGCAATCACCTAATTTATTTTCCATTTTGGCCGTCGGCAACACCTCGGGGAAGTAGCATGACAGGAGTTGGCTCCGAAGAAAACAGCTTGGAGAGGGCCGGCGTACGACTCGCACAGCACGCTTCACTCGCCGTACAGCTTGTTTTAGCATTCCTAAAGCACCTAATTCACGTCCAGAAATGTAGTCGTTTTGAAGAGAGGGCTGTGTGGAGGCAGGATGTATGAAGAAGTGAAACATACAACACGTGCGTTCGAGCGCTGACTAAAACTGGTCACAGTAACCCCATTATCAAAACAGTCCAAAATGGTATATTCCGTTGTTTTTCACGCCAACTATGCCGACTACAGTACGTCACTGAAGCCACAAGAGAAGTTGGCATTCAGTTGGATATGAATTAAATGTGGACTACTCCGCATGGAGGTAGAGATATAGTAAAGTAAGGACATGAAAAACGAACGACACCACGCCAACTGGCTACTGAATAACGGAACACAGTGGGTCAGGAAAGGTGGAAGAAGTGGGAGGTAAAGGTTTCACAGGAAAATAAAAAGAAACATGTCGCCTACCATGGGAGGGAGAAAGGGGTTGGTGGAAGGCACGCATGCAGCGCCGTGAAAAGAGCGACCGCGAATGTGAATAAAGGTTCAGAATTTTCGTGCGGCACGGCAAACGCACGACGAAGAAAGCAGGCAGCTAAAGAGGAAGAAAATGGAGATATATTGAAAACAATAAAAAAAAGAGGAAACAACCGAGCATAAGAACCAAATGAAGGCCCGGGAAGAGGAAAGCGGTGCACAAACAGGCTGCAATCGAACGCGTATAAAGATATAAGCGTCGAAATTTGAGACAACAATTTGTGAAACTGTACACTAATCTAAGAACACACCATTTTCTTTTCTCTCCATAAGTTGAAACATTGTTGTAACGGGTAGCTTTATAAATACCCAGAGATGTGCGATATACTTAAAACATTTAATCTCAATGCGTTATAGTTTAACAATGACCTAATTGTTCCAGAAAATTTTTCCATATTAGGGTGCGCAAGCTACCGGTAATATGCAAGTCATTGCCTCCAGAAGATCGCTCTAGTCCTGTTTTATGTATACATACAGAAAAAAAAAGAATAGCTTTGAAAAAGAAATAACGACGGAAAATAGAGGACGCAAAGGCTATAGGGTACGCTTAATTCGCTTCCGCTAGATCATAATTCTGCGAAAGAGAGGTTGTGAGGTCTCACCACGAACAAAAATAGCGCCATAGGTTCGAAGCTAGGTTGCAATTTACTCAAAAATTTCGCTCGGATGCACGGTCCTTTTCGACTGCTTTGCACTTCAGATTTTGCAAACTTCCTGTAAAATGTGAAGGTTCAAAACGTTTACCTACTTGAAGCACCAGAAAAGCTCCCACTTGAAGTAATGAAATTTAATGTGGCTTTGCGGCTTCGCTCTTTGCGAAGTAAGCGAATCACGACAAGAGTTCCCAAATGGAAAATAATTAAATTCCCTTGGAAGTATTTCACGTGTAATATCAACCTTGTTAACAATTATAGTCTGGTTAGTACTGCAAAGAGCACCCGCGGCAAGTAGCCCGATTATATATAGTCCGGTAAGCAGTAGTTGCAAGTATGTCCAGTCGATTACTCATATTTCATACCACACACTTAAAGAATAAACACGCATTATGTCCGCATTTGATTTCGGCATTATTTTAATTGCTTGCGTATTAGGTGCTCGTCATCCTTTTCGCATTTTTCCGCTTTCTCTCGGTGCGCGTCAAGAACTGCATCGTACCTGCCAATTCGACGCGCAATTATCAGTGCTTTTATTTTTGTTTGTTTGCTCTGTACTATTTGATGCCAGTAAAGCGTCCGCACTCAAGTGCCCACTATGAACGTATTACGTATGTGACGGGTTTAATTTTTCATATTTTATTTGAAGTAATGCCCTAGCTGTACTTGACTTTTTGTCTTTTGTTAGTGCCACGCAAACATATGTCCGCGATATACGTAATTGTTAATCACGAAGAAAGAATAAATGCTTGAGTCGTGTATACCTTGTTTATTATTTTTTTTTTTTTGCCGGTAAATACCACAGTGCTTTAAGTTAGTACGGTAGTGAGTAAATGTGTTTTGCTCGCACACTATTTTTAATTTCTGTAAGCAGTGATTAGGGCCCATAAAGACCACCGATTAAAGATATATATTACAGATTACTGACGATTTAAGATAAACGTTGTTATGTATTAATAAGCGCAAGCTGCAAAATGTAAGCAGGTGTTCGTAAATAAGGTTTGTAAAAAATAGGTGTTCCTAAAGAGGCCTTACGAAGCAGATGCTTTGATTCGCATGCACACTGTTTTTCTCCGCGTTTTAATAGCACTCTTGGACAGCAGCCTTTATTCCCTTGCTGGAAGAACGAATGCAAAACACCACGCTTCATTGCAAACATTAAGTACAAATTGCTCATCTGGATGATTTGTAACTGTCCGCAGGAAGAAATGTTGAGAGTTTCAGATAGCGATTCAAACATCGCGCTCTGCTCCGAAGGACTGCCCAAGCGTGCATGCTGTCTCCAGATAGATGTAAAAGAATGGCAGGGATCAGTTTAAGCACCTGAAATAAGTAGCCTCTTTATAAATTATCACACTAATTGCGTAGCGTCTGAAAATCGCTCCAAAGAGAACCGCACCCCTCCTCTGTACCCCCGCTATCCCGCGGCCGCTACGCGCCGAGCGGCGAACGTGGCACCCCTGTTGCACGTCGCGCCCTCTCGCGGGAGTCGGTTCTTGTCATCGCAAAAGCGGCCCGCTCTTCGGCGCCGGTCGTCACACTGCCCAATATTCTAGAGCACTATAACCCAAGCACTGTTTCTCTTCGGAATGTATTTCCAGCAGATGTTTCTCGCCGATGATGTAACTGTTAAAAAAAAAAAAAAAAACATGTACCGTCTTTGCCAAAAGTAACCAGGCTGCATGGTTTGCTTCTCGCCTGCATTCTAAAGCCAATATGGGTTCTCAGAGAAACACAACCTAATGAAAAGTGAGGACAGGAGGTCCCCTTTATTTTCCACAAATTTACAGCTGCAGACGGAGCGCGAATTCTCTGCAATCCGACTGAGAGGTGGAACACGCAACCTGGTTACTTTTGGCAAAGACGGTACATGAAGCCTAGTGCTGATTTGTATATTTTATAGTTTATTTTCTCAAAGTTTGGAGAGCGCGGAAGATTTGAAGATCTCTAACGCATTATATAGGTTTGACCTAAGACGTTACGCAATTTAATAAATACGATTTATTAGCCAAATCACAATTTTCTTTCCCATAGCCTTGCCAGTTGTACAGCACGTCGTGACTTTACTGTGTCATGCTATACAGCCACGGTGTGCTAACTAACAGACAGGTAAGCTACTACTAGTTAGTTTTAAGCGTTAGAGCTATCCTCAATATTTCTGAGGTGCTTGCAGTCTCCCGCATTTATTATTCATATCAGTGTTTAGAATTTCGAGAATGTCATCCTTGTCGCCGCTTCACTTTGCCGAAATCGAAACCGGGCGGCCGTATGCAACGCCAATCACACGTACAGTGTCAATAACACTTAGCGGGAACATGGCTCCGCGTGACAGCGCAAGTGCGAAGCCCCAGTCATTGCGCCCAAGCCAGTAGCAGCCCATTCACGCAAAATGAATGCCATTACGAAACACTACTTCGGTGTCCCCGCAATCCTGCGCCGCTCGACATTGATTCATGACCGGGCTATGTGCAATGGGGCAAAGCACGTGCGGGGCCATGCGGAGCCATGTTCACGCTATGTGTGATTAACACCGTACGAGCTAAATGTTTACAGTCACCCGTCTTGCTTCGGTTACTTCAACCTAAGTGGAACTATGAATTTGGGTGGCCCAAGAGAACTTAAGCCGGCGGCAGTGTGACAGGTGCTGATGGCTACATCGTTTCTATGGATCCCCCCCCCCCCCCCCTTTCTGCAGGTACAATAATTACGAACACGACCCTCTGGCCGTGTGTGATGCGTGCGATCCCAAGTACAATGCTGAGAACGGCCTCTCTGCCAGGAGCGACCTCAACCCATCGGTGGGCAGGTACCCCTTCCTCGAAATGGGACAGCGCCCGCACGGAGCTACCGACGCGAAGGTACGCCCCAGGGTTGTGCCGTTCTTTTAAGCATCACCTCTGTCCCACAACAATGGCCGTGTCACGTGCTTAAAAATTGGTTTTCTGGCAAGAAAGAATATCCAAATCTACCATAAATGCCCACACGCTCTCGAGCGAAACGGTGATGATTTGCTTGCAGCTGATTCAAGAAGCTAAAAAGAACACATTTTTTTTTTTCGCATAGGGATTCGAATAGGTTATAACAGACGCAACACTAATCCGTGGCATATCAGAAAGACCGTGGAAGAGAATTTGCTCCGAATGCAATTGTTATTGGGTTTCGTAAGAAAGATCTTCACCATTACTTAGCCCAACTTACCCCCAACTACCACCATTGGGGGGATGTGCCTTTGAGAGAATCTAATCACGGCGCAGCAGAACACGAGCGTCGTGTTCGTGGTGGCAGCGACTAGCAGCGCTCTCCTCCTCGCATTCTACGGGTGTAGCGGTTTCGATGAGTTTATGCTAGCGGCGGTTATAGCGAGACGTGTGAAGTCCTAAATACTTAACTTCTCTTGTTAGTATTTTAAAGAAGTTTTTGTCGCCTCAGCTTCGACACGTCAGCAGAAAAAACAGGTGTAATATAAAGAAACCTGCAATAAAGTATACCTACGTAATGTACGCTGTAATATACTATATCGATACCATAAAAATTGAGAGAGCACTGCAGAATCTACACTGCAGAAATGCGAAAGTCTAAGCGTTGCCCGCGCACACGGTGCACCACGTTTGCTGTCATCATTATAAACTAAATGCAGCGTCATTATCATTGCTAATGTCATCATTGTCATTATCAATAATTGTAGCGCCATTGTCATTGCTACTATCATCCTCACGGCAAACAAGGAGAATTATGATGTGCGTTTCACAATCCCGGGCGTGGCACAGTTAGTCAAAGCGCTCGACTGGGGATCCAAGGGACGGAGGTTCGATTCCCGGTGGAGACAGGATTTATTTACTGATTTTAAGTATCTTGCTGCTTATGCGCGTTTCACGATTCCGGACGTCATGACCGATGACATCACATGTAAGGACGGCACAATTTCGCGGTATCCTGCGGATTCTCGCGAAGAAGTGTGACATTTCTTGTGGCCGGACGAACAGGGTCATGACCCCGAGTATGAGCTAATAAAGGCTTTTTGCCTTGATATATTAAACAGAACTGGCACCTCCATGAGAGTTAATCAGTAAGCATCCACGTAATGAAGCTTAACATGCACAGAGTGGGAGATGCATAGATACCCAGGCTGGTTGTGGAAGGCTGCCTCTGGTTGTGGCCCTCTCCATTTATTGAAGACGCCTTGGATTCTTGGCGGGGGCGCCAGCGGAGTCTGCCATCGAGCTGTTGCCGTGCCCTAGTCAAGGCTATTTATTTCCTCGAACGCACGAGCTCGAGTGCCAAACTTCGCCTACTTCTTCGCTGGTGCAGGTGGCGATGGCAGCACTATAACAGATGCGCTAAACCATATAAATAGGTAAAAGCAAACAAAAGGAGACTTGGCACACGAAACAAAATTTTCTGGCGCATATTTAGGCTTCGAACTTAAGGTTATGACGTGACGACGTGACCACCCATACCCAGTTCCTCTTGTAGACCCTCTGTCGCGTATGTGCATCTAACCACTGGCTTAACCACAATAATTTAAGTTATGCCTCTGTGATTCAATTCAATTCAATTCTTTATTTGCTTGTTTTAGAGGAGGAGACAGGACAAAAAGCCGTGACAACGGCTTGACGCGGGTCCTGCCCCCTTAGACATTGGCATACCTAAAGATACGGCAGTGACACAAAAGTTTCACCGATCATAAAAAAAAAGAGAAGGAAAAAAAAAAGAAAAAAATAGTAAAAGGAAATACCGAAAAATGTAACCGAAATGAACTTGAATACACTGTAGTGATCAAAAGCAAATTTGAGTGAAGTACTAAAATTATACTACGCACTTCACAGAGCTGAAGACGATAAAAAAAAACTGAATCTTAGAATTCGGACAAAAAAAAAGGGTCAAACGACTCTTGCTCCAACCGATTTAACAAAGTGGGGAGCGTGTACGATAACGATTCCTTGCAGGAGCACGCTCGTGGCATGGACACATTCCCCGTTTCACGATAACGAGTATGGCGACAACAGTCGTTCTCCTAAAATGTTATCGCTGGTTTTAACAGAGGACTTGAAGCGTACCAGCAACCTATAAGGATACATTCTGAAACTGGAACAACTCTTTTTTAGCAATAATAGCTCTTGCAACCTGGCAGGCCACTGCTGTGAATGATATATGAAAGTGATGCCCGCCGAAATTTATAAATACTGTCCTTCCTTTCACCCGTCATATTCAATCCATGTGAGAGTTAAAGGAAACGCTTCGCATCGATAAACCATTTAACCATAAAAATATAAATTGATCACTAAAACCGTATAAATCTGTTCGTTTATGGTGGATGACCTTGCTTCGTGGCTCTTATTTATGGTCGCCGTTCCAATTCTCCAAGGTTTTTTGCTTCTGACAACCACACTTAGTGACCTCTAGTGGCTGAATTCGTGATCCCTAAGCTTCGAATGAGCTCTTGTTTGGTTTTGTCGTTCTTTTACACTCGTTAACCGTTAATAATAAAGCGGAGTTGCGGAGCTATTACACTGAAAAACCTATGTCCAAGCGCAGGTCATAAACTCCGCCATGATGGTGCACCACGACCTCTGGACCCAATGCGGACCAGCCTGGTACCAGCGCCAGTTTTTCTACTGGAGTTCATCTCCATTCGCCACTGTGCCTCACGCCGGTCAGCCGGACAGATGGAGCTTCCCTCCCGCCCTCATGGAATGGCCCAGAGGAGACCGCTTACTCAATGCATCCGAATTTCCCCGTATAGGTTTCCGCTGACTGAGATGGTTACACGGAAATTTCGACAGCCTCTGAGCAAGGCCCCAAGCCTTGACAGAAAACTTTAAACTCTATTCAACAAAGAAAAAAGGTTCAGCAGCCTTTTTTCTATATCAAAGCCAATAAATGAATTTAATATTAACTTAAAATAGGTGAATAATCATGAATATCTTTAACTATTACTGATTAAATAGAAAACAGTTTTAGAGCTCCCGACGAGACCCCGTTCGTCAGGATGGAGGCATCCTACAAAAGTTGCTGCTAACAGTCACTGACCGAAAGAAAAATTAAAAAGTTTGCATTTCTGATTCATACGAAACATCCTTCACAATAAAAGATTGTGGCCTGGGCGGCTAATCTATAGTCAGCACCAATTGCTCTGGTTCTTCAACGGAAACAACTTGTTTAAGAAGTTGTAAAAACGTTTGCCACCAAACTTGTGGAACTTCAATTTCTAGATTTCAGTCTGCACAGATAGGTTATCACTGTAATCCCATGATTCCAAAACATCGGAAGTTGTCCAGCATGACCTAATTACTTTTAAAATATGCTGATGACTGCGCTTGCTTTTAGACAAGTTTCACATGCAACGACTGCGCAAGCGCATTGATGGAAAAGACTGCAAGAAATGTGCTACCTGCTGTATCACGGTAAGACAAATAAGCTAGGAGGTTCATGTGAGGAAAACACTCTAAATTGAGACTTACAACCTGGATCTAAGAACGCACACAAAAGCGATGAAAAAAAAAACACGCCTAAAAGGCAAAGGAAACAAAGCCTAAAATGGAAAGACAGGTCCTTTCCGATTGAAATATCTGCTGAGCCTGCAAGCTAGTGTTGCACCCGGCCAGGTGGTGGTGCTACAGGGCATCGGCGCATGCTGTGACGTTCCAGTCGCAGCTTGGACGGAAGCGTAGAGTTAAGGATAGTGTCCACAGCAGGCATCAGCTCTGCAGCACGGACCTGTCACGGTTGCGAGACTAATTCGCAGCCTCCAAGTCAGGTAGCCCAGAGCAGCGGCGGCGGGGACGGAGGCAGGTCGTGTTTGGTGACTCGGGTGGTGGCAATGACAGGGGTATGAGACTTGCATAGAAGCTATGGTCCCACATTGGAGACGCTAGCGTCAATTCCTTCAATAGCCTCTGGAGGAGAGCCTGCATAAGTGTTGTATTGTTGCCCTGGTAACGATATTAAGCAGACAAAGTTCGTTGTCGAGCAGAGTTTGAGCCACCGACAGAAAAAAGGGAGTACTTAGGTGCCGGAGTCTTCGACAACTCGACCATCGCGCGTATGCACGCGCTGCAAGTCATTCCTTTTTAAACGCCAGCTTTCTTCGAGGCTCCTGGTATGCGCTGCAGTTGTTGAAACTGAAACTTAGGAGAGTTTCCTGCCTCTGGCCACGGTACGAATGTTGTAGTCAACGGAATTAGGCGCAAGTGGGGAACAGCGCATTTCAGTATCATCGCTTAGGCCTTCGACCGCGATATGCCCAGGTCTAGTAGCCAACACGTTTTTGTGAGAGGCCGAAACCTGGGAATGCGGGGCGCTTGCAGAAACAAGAAAAACAACCCTGTGTCATCATCGTTGTTGTAGTCGTTCCTTGGCTCATGGCACATACTAGCGAGGGAGGATCAGCCAGGGTTCATTGAGGAGAGGCAAAAGTACTAGATTAACTGGGTTCAAGCTAATTAGGGTGCTTAGTGTAATACATGAGTGAAAGAAGAAATGAGCCCGACCGCCGTATGCATACGATCCAGAGCGTCAACTCTATTCAGATGAGTGATATTGCATTCATTTATTTATTTATTGATACTGCAATCCCATTGTTGGGATTTTAGCAGGGTGGGAATACAAACTAAGCATTTAAAAGACAGGCAAAAATAAACAATAATTACAGCGCAAGTTGAAGCTCTTCTGCACAAATAGGAATAAAACCAAACATGTACAACACAGCAGTGAAATAACAAAATCAATAAAAAGAAACGAGGTGATATGTTGCGAGAACAACGTCAGTGATGGCTGCAGCACTTCATTGTTAGTGAGGTTATTCCAAACGGAAATAGTTCGTGGAAGGAATGAGTATTTAAAGCAGTTATTTCGAACGCGAACAGGAGTTAACGTTCGCTGGTGTCGTTGTCGGGTTGCGTATCCGGAAGAAAAAACAAGCAAATCGGTGAGTTCTGATCTGTAGTGTCTTTTAAATTATTGGTATAGAAATTTACGTCGTGCACAACGATTACGCTCAGTTATTGTCGGAAGGCCAGCTTGAATTAAAAGGTGTGTTACTGATGTACGCAGGTAATTGTTATATATGTATCGTGCCTCCCTCTCTTGAACTTTCTCTAATTTATTCATGTTAGTTTGTGTGAACTGGTCCCAAATGATTGAAGCATTGAAGCGTAGGCAGAACAATAGATTTGTAAGCAAGCAGGCGTATTAAATCTTGATTACACCCTCTGCTTCGGTCGACTCACATTTATCAAAGGCAGTTAACCCCCTCTTCCTCTTCGATTTCTTGTGCACCCTTCGATTCCCTTTTACTGACGCGTTCTTTCTTGAGTCGGGCGGCACACTGATCTGTTTCAGCTTTTTGGCACGATGTATCCTCCTGCGGTCTCTTTCGAGTCGAGCATCCCGCTGCTCCTCAATTTCGGTTTCTCAGCGGGCACTTCGACTTCTAGATCCACTCGCACAGAGTTTGAGTGAAGCATCCTTTGCTCAGGATCGTCAGACGCCGCTTGGTAGTGCAAGTATAACGTCAACGTACTCGGCGGTCCAGCCTCCGCGTCTGAATGAGCTCCTCGTGCAAGGGCTCCATCTAGATGATGATGATGATGCTCGGGGCCATACCCTTTGAAACGAGTCAGCACCAGAACTGGTACACAGGCAAAAAGTGAAAGGAGAAAATAAGAAAGAAAAATAACAAACAAACAAAAAGAAAAGACTGTTAAAGAGAAGCACGGAAAGGGTGATGCCACACACACTACACTCCTACACCATGCTGAACCACATTCATCCACTCAGTTAGTCGCCTCTTTGTCACTGCCACTGGTCTTGAACTGTTTCCCGTAGTGGCGCGGGCAAAAACCCAGCTACTGCGGTAAAGTGGTAGTTTCCAGAGGTGGGGTTAGGAGGCTCGTGCACTGTTGCACGACGTGAGCCATCGCTTCATGTTCTTTGCCGCATACTCACACAGCACGCACTGCACTGACGGGTCGTACATGCTGCGGTATTCCGGGGCCCGGAGAGCAATCGCCCGTGCCTCAAAGAGCAGGCTGCTGCCTACAGTGTTATCGTGCCACCCGACGGAGCTGATAGACTGTTTGTGCGGCACGTATTCTGTGAGGCAGGATTTCTCCTTGGCAGATGAGAGCCACATGGCTTCCTCGGCTGCCGCTGCTTGACTCCGCACCTCAGCTCTCCATCGCAAGGCGGAGTCTGCTACCACAGACTCTTTGAAGAACCAGTATTTCGGCCCCAGGTTGTAGATCCGGCGAGTCTAGGGGGTGCGGATGCATGTTGCGGGCATGTAATCGAAGACGCGGCGTGCCCTCCTGTCCCGATGCAACAAACGGAGACGAGTGTGGTAGGCTAGTTTCTAGACGCCTCTCGGGCCTCGAAGCACGACCAGCCCATACACAGCCTCGTTAGCGATTCGGCAATGGTATCCGAGCGCAACATGGCCAACCTCTCACTGTCGACGCTTCAAGTAGTCGCGCGTGCTAGCCGAGATGCAGATCCCCGCGTTCGCGAACGCCAGCGAGGGCGCATGAACCAACTTCCACAACTCCCGCACCATGTGGTAACGAATACAACCCCATAGGCTCCTGCGCCGGAGGATGCACTGGGCGCGGACGGCGGCCTGTCGGAGTTTGCGTTCGTGCAGGCTGTGGTATTGGTGGTATTGGAAGTAAACAAACTAAGGAGAGAGCTTGCCCTCAAGCGGCCAACCTTCCCAAGTCAAGTGCCGAGAAAGCCGTTCCCTCCCCCATTATTTCGCTCTCCGATTGAGTCCCTAATGTTTTGAAGCCGGTATGTTTTAGTGCGCGCGTCTGCCCTGGCGCGAGTGCATGGAGCAAGGAAAAACTAGAAATGAGCATGACGTCACGCGACTAACCTTCGCAAGCCAAGCGCCTATGAAGCCGTTCCCTCGTCCGTTTTTTCGCGCTGCCAGTCTGTCCATATGTTTTGATGTCGGTATATTTTAATGCGCGCGTCTGCTTTGGCGCGGGCGCGCGGCTGTCTGCTGTAACGAGCATGGCTTATCGCGCCGATTCCCCGATGCTGCGCGTGCGCCAAACCCCGCGGGGCGCCGATTCGTGCATACGCGATGCGCAGCGGTAGTAGATATCACCACACGCTATTACGTGGTCTAATCACGTGGAGACCGACTCGCCCTTTTTATTTTTCGCCGCCTGGGTTCGCCGCCTGGGGGGGGGTATCGGCGCGCCTGTAAGGGCTCCATGACTGACCGTAGGCGACCTTTATATTCACTGTGACTTCCTTCGATACGGTGCATCCGATAACACACAAGCGACCTGCGGGAACATCTTTGCTGCATGAACTAAGGCTACATGATGCGGTATCATCATTACAGGACGAATTTTGTCCAGAATGTTGCAAAGAAAGTAACGTGAATGCAAGTAGAAACAACGAGAGGCCAAAACGGAGAGCAGAGGCGGCGCTCCGGCACCGTAATCACGATGAATCAAGGAGGTTTTGGCACATGTGATGCGCTTAACGCACGCGCGCCCTGAAGCCAGCTGCAAATTGAGGCGGTCAGCATCAAGAACGCGCTCCATCGTACACGCGGCTGCTGTAAGGCGCTGTACGGTAAAGAAGCCAGCCATAATTTCAGTCGAATTGAGCTGCTCCCGAATCACGTGAAGAAATACCAAACAATGTCAAATTCTATCGCAGAGAAGACATCAAATATCCATCATCCATTTCATTTGGCGTCACTGCATCACATGAAGGCAGCAAGGAGCCTTTCGAAGAAATCCCGATGTAGCGGGCACCCCGTCGACTGCCGCCTTACTTATCGGCTCACCGTTTCTTGCGATATACAACTGTCAGGTTTGCTTGCCCATTCGTGGCGTCCTGTGGACACTTGAACGTCATAGTTACGTCAACCAACAAGTGATCAATGGCAGGAGAGAAAATTAGAATGGAAGATAGATACTAGGTCTCTATAGAATACGACCCCATGGTTGTGGTGACCAAATCAGAAATAGTCCACCGAGTAGCAGTGGCGATGGCCTCAGAGCGAAATGTGTAGGCATGCATTCACCTAGAGTGCACAATCATTAAAGCAGTGGCCGACACCTTCCGTTGAACTAGCCATAATGGCAGGCCTATATCGTGGAGAGAAGTGTGAAAAGCTTTAAAGGTGTATGTAGCCGATCTATATCTGACAATGAATTGCTACGAGCATGTGTACAGTACACAGCTTTACACGTCAAGAATTTCTTAACTTGGCCTAGCGACTATCATGCGTTCCCTTGCTGGGATAAGCAATCAGGAATTTCTGTTTTTACCAAATTTTGGTTGCTATTGTAGCAATAAAAAAAGCCCCACTGGTGACTACGACCTTCACTAAGGCGATATTGAAGAGCGGACAGTATCTCGAGGCGACGAATTACAGGGTCAGGATCGCAAGCCTCCACATAGCCCGGGGGCCATATCTGGTACTAGGGTGGTCACCTTCAGTAGGAGCACACGTGCGCGGTGCACCCACCGGCGTTCGCTTTAGTGGTTGGCGAACTCGAGCCCTGCGACTCAGAGTTCCGTCTAGTGCCGGAGACTTGCTGATCCGAGTCCTAGCATGCTATCTCAGAATTCCACACAGCACGAGAGGACAATGCCCTGAAGGCCCGGCGCCGGCCCTAATTCCACTCATCTATTCTTCACGGTGTCGGCTGGTGCGAGGATGCAGTACTACTATTCCTGGCACTGGCGATCGCACTTGCTGCAACAAGGCCTATTGACGATATATTTTTGCACGCAATTTGTTTTTGCGCGCTATGTGACGATACAGAACGTATTCTAATTTCCACAAACGCAATTCTAAAAGTAACATTCATTTCCGTGTCCTTGATCGTGATAAGAAAGCCTTATTGTCGAAGAAAAGGAAGGAGATACGTTCTAATACAGGTATTTCGCTTAGTCGTGATTGTAGTGCAATGAGTTAAGTGTGAGATGAACGACGTTTTTTTCTCGCATAAGTAGTATAAAGCTCTTGGTTTTCGTTGTATCTAGAATTATGTAACGCGTTATTAACATTGATGTGGATATTGTAGAAGATACGCACGCGCAGTGCCTGCCAGCCATGTGCCTGTACCAGTCAGCCGCTGTAAAAGAGCACAGCTTCCCTAAATAAACGCTCATTCTGTTCTGACCTGTATTGACTATAACAGATATATTTGCCGACAATTCCTGGCATAGGAAGTGCACGATGTCGTTGGTGAGCGTCATAATTTTGTATGAGCATGGTAGGTTGCTCGAGGCCGAGCAGATTGTTGTGGCCTAGATTGGCCTTTCTCAATTGCAATAGGGAGGTCACCCACTTTGTAGACCAGCTGCGGCGAATTGATGCCGACGAAAGCGGCGACGCTGCTAAAGCCAGGAACGGTTGCCTGAGAACTGCGCTCTAAAACACGTTCAGTGTCGCCTTTTCATTCGGTATCATTAAAGGAAATAGATCTGTCTAGTCAAACACTGAGGCGCGCCTTTTGGAGAGCAATGTATAATAAATTACAGCTAGAACATTGGGAGAATCGCAGCTAGGTGAAATGATGAACTGACCAGACACGGCACTGGCTTCTGACAGCGCTCATCGGAGCTGCGTTAGATAGCTGCGCTTGAGAACAGCAGGCCCTTTATGAGGCGTGACAATAGAGACAGTTTAGTGCTACTGCTTACCGCAACCGTTTACCACTACCGCGCTCCGTGACGGACATTTTCTTTCTTCCTTGGAACTGATTCTATTTGGGTGTAATGTCATTGACTTGGAATTGATCAAGAGCATAGTGGTAAGCAAGTTACGAAATTTCGGGCTAATGATTGGCAGGATTTCCCGTGGCGGCGTCCTCAGACACTTGGGTTACAACATTGTGACATCCGTTGTAACGTGCATTTGGAGAAACTATCACCAGCCGATAGACACCAGAAGCTAGCACTCTGCAGTTGCACACTCGAGCATTGCACACCAAATTAAGTGTATTGCCTTCGCGATTATAACCAAAACAGGAAGTTGCGCTAAACGTGACCAAAGCAGCCAGTGAAAGAGAGTGAAATTTATGATAGCCAACTAGAAAAGAAAAGACCAATCACATTTCGACCGCTGATCAGCTCGGCTGTAGTGATTGCAGGGCGGCGATTGGTTAATGGAATCTAGGCAATCATGCACGCTTAGCCAAAGGCTATTTTAAAAAGTCAACGTCAGTTTGATTGTTCTTTTCAAAGCAACCGCATCCGTTATATTCAGCACCCATTAGTAGATATCTGATGGAATCAAAGGATTTTTAGATCATGATATTTAGTTTTTGTTTAGATTTCAGAAGATATGCTGTGATGATGCAATATCAAAATCATCAATGGCGGTCGCTAATATTTATCGCCAAATGAATGTATTGCCTCGAACCATTGAGCGCTTTATTTGTTGTTGGTTTCAACAGCCGCTAGCATGCGGCCTTATCAGTATGATTCTAGCGTACGGAAAAATCTTGTTCATGCTCGTTGTCGCGAGATGCGATTTTATTGCTTTCTTCGCAGGCGAGATGTAGGGCGAGATGCGTCAAGACATTTCCCGAGTGATCGCAGTCAAGCGCAACTGTTTCCTTGTCGTTCAAGACGTTACCAAACTGCTTTGATCGGTTCGCCCATTTTAAATTGAGCGCTGACGAATACAGCGGCCATTTATTATTCGACGGCCGACGAGCACGCTTGCTGTTATCACTACCGCCGAGTGACTTACAGTACTTTTGCGGACGCAGCTCGGCCCCTATAAAAAAATTAGTTTAAGCGCAACACCAGCTTCTTCTTTTGGTATGTTGTTTTCGGCATTGTCACGAACACATGACAATATTGCAGCAGTTCAATTAACATATTCGCAAGGGTTTTATCCCGTTTTTATTTGGGTTACCATACACTTGACTGAGCAGCAGAGAGTACATACATATACAAATGATATGAGTACTTGAAAAGTGATACTTGCTATAATCTACGATTTACCTTTCGGACGTTTATCCAAGCATTCATTTACAAAGCTCAGTGTTATTAACAGACTGGATATTTATAATTGCACGTTATGTTACTAACAGAGAAGAGAACCAAGAGTATCGCAGAACCTCTACGCTGGTTGTCTAGGAGCATTCACAGCAATGTACACAAACCGCGGGCAAAAACTTAGTATTAATACTGGAAGGCGATTTGTTGATGCTGAGCTGTTTATTGCCCATGCCTCGCGTAATAAACTTGCCTCGACCTTGTTATTCAAGATACGTGGTAAGACCAGACGTTCGGTGATGTCGCTGATGGGGGAATTTTCCGAGCACAAGAGGCTGTTATGCTTAGGGAAAGCTTAGGAATCTTTTGTAGCGTAAAGCTACACTACTCGGGTCAGAGCCGAGTTTCGCGTGAGTGCGCCTTACCCGTTATGCGCATGCACGAGAGCCGCGTCTAATTGCGGAGGAGGAGGAGAAGAAGAAGAAGAACACTCGGTCACCCGCAGCCAATGCTTTCGCTACATATTAGGTTCAGCGGCGTTGAAACCTTCTAATTTTTTAAAAACTTCCTTTGTACACTGAACAAAGCACGTAGGTAATGCCTTGTTTGGGAAGGCACTTGAAAATATCTCGCCATGTCGACCTTGTACGCGAGTCAGATCCGAGGTCTACAGTACCCGTTGTAATACATTAAAATCCGTCGTGAATGAAGTGGTTCGCAAAATATAAGCATCGACGCGGCATTAGACGGTGCTTCTGGCACGCGGCTCGCTAGAAGGAATTGGGTAGCGAAAACCAAATAGATGCCTGCATGACGAGTGCGCGAGGCTTGAGTTCGGTGGCGCCCACTGCGAGCTGCGATGCCACAAATCTCGGGACATTAGGTGGCGTCACAGAAACACGTGACGCAGGAAGGCGACCATCGCTAATTCGTCTGTCCTGGTCTTCATACAGTCCTCGTGATTACAAAATTATCTGAGTGCCGCGTCTACATACAAGACGCGGCCAGATTGTAAGAAAATGTCTGTCCCCGTACCGAGAATATCTGTTCTACTTCATTGACCGAAATACGTTCACGGAATAAACAGTATAATTTTCGGTTTTCCAGCAGAAACCTCGATTGGATGGCAAACAACTCGATATATTTTGGTCGTCTGTTACCGCAAAGTGATTTTTACTAGAATAGCAGATAAGTGCTGAATAGAAAGTGAAATGGTATGACAGCCCCGAAGGCACTGTCCGACGATCGGCTGCGTAACAATTTCGATTCGAAAAAAGATACCTAGTGGCGCCACATCGAGATTCGGTGTTGGTAACTATGAGCATATATTAGGCCAAATTGAAGGGAGGTTAGCTTCCTGCTACTGTTATGCATTTTCGGTGCCATCGAGTATTGCCAGCGCCGAGAGATATTCGCGAGATATACGGGAGAGGGAGTTAGTAAGGTTTTCGCCTGAAAAATAGTGTTTATTGAATAAATTCGCGCTTAACGCAATTTTATTGTTGTTACAGGCACAAAAACGCGTTAAATTAAAGACGAGTAAAAAAGATATATTTTCATCATTCTATTATCTGCGACAGAAAAAGAAAAACATAAGAAACAGAAAACGCCTTATAAAAGATGTTTTTGTCAATTTAGAAAAAAAAAAGAAACATGTTTCATCAGTTGTAAACAGAAAAAACTGTAATGTCACAGAAAAAATTAAGAACAGAAAACATAGTAGAACAGAAAATATCTGGCAGGACAAATTCCAGATAATGTCTGTATTTTTCAACAAAATTGTTTTACAAAGAGCCAGACACTTGTGAACAAGTGCAGTATCAGTAATCTCAAAGACAAGCCAACGGGATAACTGTAACTCTAGTGTTAGAATATATTATGACGTAGCTATAAGAGCTTAGGCAATAAGTTCAAAAGGGGGACAGTCACTGCTTAGAAGCTAATGCGTCTGTTAAGTGAAAATCAACCGCGATACTGCTCCTTTCCCTAGAAATAAAATCTCGTCTTGCCGTGGGCGATTGCATTGTTTCACTCGCGCTTCATTTGTCGCTGAGGGGAGTTAATGTGAAGCTACAAATTTAGAGCGATTTCAGCATTTATTATATCTACGAAAATATCACACTTACAATAATAACATACCTGTGTTACCTTTTAAAACACATTCAGCTGACGTTGGTGCGTTAATAAAATGAAATATAAGTAAAACACGCAACAAAGGAAGCAGAACGAACGAAGACTCTGCGAAATACGACGGGCTTTGAGGACAATAAAACCTGACCCTATCAATTCTATAAAAAAGCGTTGGGGCTAGATCCCGTTCGTACAGACGTGTATCCGCATAGCAAGCCGCCACTCTTGCGACGTGTCCGGGAAGCCGAGCAATAGCGCAACATTTTTGCATCATCGAAAATGTGCGCACGCAGCGGTAATAAGATTCTCAGCGAATACGCACCGTCTTCGCCATACTGTACAGCTCTACCATGACCATCAGAACGAAATATTGACTGTCTCGACACAGATAATACACATCGCACGCAGACGTTTGCAAAGTGCAGCCAGCAACGTTCTACCGGCGCCGCTGTCTCATTCATTCCGCGTGAAATAATGCTTCTCTCTAAACCTCGGTCTGCCTCGGTCACCAATGCAGCGGATGCTCAATGACCGAGAGAGATGACTTATAAAAAATGTAACATATTATTAAAACGTAAAAGATTTTCCGCCTCGAAACGTAAACTGCATTCAGTTATAGGGTGTATGCACGAACGGTCGCGACGCCGAAACGCTATGCACTCTGGGTAATCCGATGCTACGCACTCTGGGTAATGCGCCATTTTGAAGCAATAGCCAGCAGACCGCGGAGTACACACGAAGCAAGCTTAGCCGCCCGAGCGGAGATGTGTAGTGTGTCACCTGCTTGCGCCACTGCATCTTAAGAACTGACTTTTTTTTTCTCAGTGAAATGGCGCATGATAATGTGCATTATGCAGCAATGCTGTGCGCGGAGGATCGGTCGCGCTACGATCAAAAAGTCGCCCTTTGTGGGGGGGACCCGTTTCAACTCTGCGAGAGCGACTGCGTTACAGACGTGAACCTGTGGCCGCGAGTTGACGCAGCAGACATCAACAAGTTCCTTGTCTTGAGGACATCACCCGCCAGCAACTAAAGGCACGGAAAGCATTAGAAGGCCACAATTTTGTGACTAGCGGTTGGGTGCGCGAGCCATGCGTGAAGGAAGTTTCTTC
>JAJIZL010028395.1:57139-86074 GCA_023969395.1 Amblyomma maculatum
ACTGAGCGATTTCACCGCACCTTATCGGATATGATCTCCATGTATATCACACCGGATCATCGAAATTGGGACACTATTCTACCATTCGTCACTTTCGCCTATAACACAGCAGTACAACGGACTACCGGTTATTCTCCATTTTTCCTCGTTTATGGCCGTCCTCCCACTACAATTCTCGACGCTTCCTTGTTCTCTACGCCCGACTACTCCACATCGGTACCTACCCAGTTCTTATCTCGTGTGGCCAGATGCCGTCATCTTGCCCGCCTCAACACAGCAGCGTGCCAGGAAGACCGCAAGAGCCGCTACGATTCTACGCATCGCGTGGTCTCTTATCGTCCCGGTGACGAAGTACTGCTTTATACTCCACTGCGCACCCCTGGCCTTAGTGACAAATTCCACCACCGCTACCTTGGTCCCTACAAGATCATTAGCCAAACTTCTCCAGTTAACTACAAAGTCGCGCCTGTTGATCCCCCAGCCGATCGACGCCACCGTGGAACTGAAATTGTCCATGTCTCTCGCTTGAAACCGTTTGTGCGCCGCGGTACATCGGTTAGTTAGGAGCGGCCAGGCTGGCCGCTTCCGACCCCCCGGGCAGATTGTGTGAGCCTTCTGTGGACCTTCTTTCATTTGTACATGCCATCATCATCTTCTTTCATTTGTACATACCATCATCATCGTCCCGCGGCGCCGGCTCTGGCGCGTGCCTGGGTTGGTGACCGGATTAAAACGCTGGACAAGGCTTCGCTGTCCTTGCCGCCACGACCTCGCCGTCTTGACCTAGCCTTCTTCCACAATACAAATGATATGAGTACTTGAAAAGTGATACTTGCTATAATCTACGATTTACCTTTCGGACGTCTATCCAAGCATTCATTTACAAAGCTCAGTGTTATTAACAGACTGGATATTTATAATTGCACGTTATGTTACTAACAGAGAAGAGAACCAAGAGTATCGCAGAACCTCTACGCTGGTTGTCTAGGAGCATTCACAGCAATGTACACAAACCGCGGGCAAAAACTTAGTATTAATACTGGAAGGCGATTTGTTGATGCTGAGCTGTTTATTGCCCATGCCTCGCGTAATAAACTTGCCTCGACCTTGTTATTCAAGATACGTGGTAAGACCAGACGTTCGGTGATGTCGCTGATGGGGGAATTTTCCGAGCGCAAGAGGCTGTTATGCTTAGGGAAAGCTTAGGAATCTTTTGTAGCGTAAAGCTACACTACTCGGGTCAGAGCCGAGTTTCGCGTGAGTGCGCCTTACCCGTTATGCGCATGCACGAGAGCCGCGTCTAATTGCGGAGGAGGAGGAGAAGAAGAAGAAGAACACTCGGTCACCCGCAGCCAATGCTTTCGCTACATATTAGGTTCAGCAGCGTTGAAACCTTCTAATTTTTTTTAAACTTCCTTTGTACACTGAACAAAGCACGTAGGTAATGCCTTGTTTGGGAAGGCACTTGAAAATATCTCGCCATGTCGACCTTGTACGCGAGTCAGATCCGAGGTCTACAGTACCCGTTGTAATACATTAAAATCCGTCGTGAATGAAGTGGTTCGCAAAATATAAGCATCGACGCGGCATTAGACGGTGCTTCTGGCACGCGGCTCGCTAGAAGGAATTGGGTAACGAAAGCCCCATAGATACCTGCATGACGAGTGCGCGAGGCTTGAGTTCGGTGGCGCCCACTGCGAGCTGCGATGCCACAAATCTCGGGACATTAGGTGGCGTCGCAGAAACACGTGGCGTAGGAAGGCGACCATCGCTAATTCGTCTGTCCTGGTCTTCATACAATCCTCGTGATTACAAAATTATCTGAGTGCAGCGTCTACATACGAGACGCGGCCAGTTTGTAAGAAAATGTATGTGAAATTACAGGTATATTTAAAGAAAATTTCTGTCCCCGTACCGAGAATATCTGGTCTACTTCATTGACCGAAATACGTTCACGGAATAAACAGTAATTTTCGGTTTTCCAGCAGAAACCTCGATTGGATGGCAAACAATTTTATATATTTTGGTGGTCGGTTACCGCAAAAAGATTTTTACTTGAATAGCAGATAAGTGCTGAATAGAAAGTGAAATGGTATGACATCCCCGAAGGCACTGTCCGACGATCGGCTGCGTAACAATTCCGATTCGAAAGAAGATAACTAGTGGCGCCACATTAATTGAGGTTCATTGTTGGTAACTATGAGCATATATTAGGCCAAACAGAAAGGAGGTTAGCTTCCTGCTACTGTAGTATCTGTTATGCATTTTCGGTGCCATCGAGTATTGCCAGTGCCGAGAGATATTCGAGAGATATTCGGGAGATGGAGTTAGGAAGGTTTTCGCCTTTAGAATAGCGTCCATTGAAGAAATTCGCGCTTAACGCAATTTTATTGTTGTTACAGGCACAAAAACGCGAGAAATGAAAGACGACTAAAAAAGATATATTTGCATCATTCTTTTATCTGCGACAGAAAAAAACAAACATAAGAAACAGAAAACGCCGTATAAAAGAAGTTTTGTCAATTTAGAAACATTTTTCATCACTTGTAAACAGAAAAAACAGTGATATTACAGAAAAAAAAATTAAGAACAGAAAACATAGTAGAACAGAAAATATCTGGCTGGACAGATTCCAGATAATGTCTGTATTTTTCAACAAAATTGTTTTACAAAGAGCCAGACACTTGTGAACAAGCGCAGTATCAGTAATCTCAAAGACACGCAAACAGGATAACTGTAACGCTAGTGTTAGAACATATTATGACGTAGCTATAAGAGCTTAGGCAATAAGTTCAAAAGGGGGACAGTCACTGCTTAGAAGCTAATGCGTCTGTTAAGTTAAAATCAACCGCGATACTGCTCCGTTCCCTACAACTAAAATCTCGTCTTGCTATGGGTGATTCTATTGTTTCACTCGCGCTTCATTTGTCGCTGAGGGTAGTCAATGTGAAGCTACAAATTTATAGCAATTTCAGCATTTATTATATCTACGAAAATATCCCGCTTACAACAATAACATACCTGTGTTACCTTTTAAAGCACATTCAGCTGACGTTGGTGCGTTAATAAAACGAAATATAAGTAAAGCACGCAGCAAAGGAAGCAGACCGAACGAATGCTTTGCAAAATGCGATTGGCTTTGAGGCCAATAAAACCTGACCCTATCAGTTCATTAAAAAAGCGCTGGGGCTAGATCCCGTTCGTACAGACGGGTATCCGCATACCAAGCCGCCACTCTTGCGACGTGTCCGGGAAGCAGAGCACTAGCGCAACATTTTTGCATCATCGAAAATGTGCGCACGCAGCGGTAATAAGTTTCTCAGCGAATACGCACCGTTTTCGCCATACTGTACAGCTTTACCACACGACCATTAGAACGAACCCAGTAGAAAAAAAACTACAGAACTGTGTCACAAATACGACAAAATATCCTGTAGTTCTGTCGTAACCATCAAATGTTTTTGTAGTTCTGCAGTGCTTTTCTGCAGTTCTCTAGTTTTTCTGTAGTACATTTCTGTTGTCTGTAGTTCTGTAGCACTTTTCTGTTGTAACTACAGAAATTTCTGATGTTAATACAGAATGTTCTGTTGTCACAACAGGTTTCCCGTCAAAAACCGTACAGAAATTATGTCGTAACATCAGAAAATGTTCTGTAACTTTTTCCGACTGGGAAATACTGACTATCTTGACACAGATGGTACACATCGCACGCAGACGCTTGCAAAGTGCAGCCAGCAACGTTCAACCGACGCTGCTGTCGCACTCATCCCGCGTAAAAAAATGCTTCGCTCTAAACTTCGGTCTGCCTCGGTCACCAATGCAGCGGGAAATAAATGACTGAGAGAGATGACTTATGAAAAGGCAAAATATTATTAAAACGTAAAAGTTTTTTTTAGGCTCGAAACGTAAACTGCATTCAGGTATACGCGTAAGTATATCATATTTACTTTCTAATTCTTTAGTTATCTTAGTTTTAGTGCTTTAGTTTGTCGTATCACTGCTCGCAGGGGCTCTCTTCACCATTCATCGTTATCATGAAGTTGATGCCGCTGGTAATAGGTTTCTGCACACAATTTTTTCCTACTAACGGGACCTTTTACAACGATATTGGCACACGGCACTGCCTAACTTTGCGCATCTTGTAATCTACGTGCGGAGGGAATCCTTTTAGATAGAAACGGTTTGACATCAGAACTGGAGCGGGTGGGATGAAAACTAATTGATTGCGCTGAAAAGAAAATGTACGAAATGCGCGCTCGAAATCACATCCGGGATTCTTCAAATCGGGACCCCGCGTCAGACGCGCGACTCTGTGGCCACGCAGGCCCGTTAATACGGGTTGAACAGGAGCGGGGTTTAAAATGTATGCAGTGTACTACCCTTAACAAAGACAACAGGGGTAACACGTTGCAACCTTAATGGCTCGCGTTCGCCATCGTCCATTGTGGATCTTCTTTCGCGTCCCTTTACATTGCTACTCGGTTAAATAATACACTTAATTCATTAATAAGTTGCCACCCCTGTGCCACCCCCGCAGGGGAGGCGCTGTAGTTATAAGGCGCTCGATTACTGCCCCAAGGATGCGGGATCGAATCCCGGCATCGGCGACTGCTTTTCCGTGGAGGCAGAAAGCTAGGCGGCCGTGTGTGGTGCGGTGTCAGTGCACGTTCAAGAAGCCCAGGTGGTCGAAATGTCTTCAGCTCCCCACTACGGCGTCTCTCCATAGTCTGCGGAGCTTTAATTGGGACGTTAAACCCCATAAACCGAACCAAACCAATAATGCGAAATTATTAATAGGCTACACTGATGAGGCCAAACGGTGACGCAAAAGGGAAGTCATGACTGTGTATGCGAATCTTAGCACGGTGTAGTAGCATGTCATAACAAAAAAAAAACAGTTTAGTATGCTGTAATCTTCGGCAATATTTAATAACAGGAATTGTCGTCACCATGGCATGTTATCCGGGCATGACGTCACGTACAGTTTTCATGACGTCACCAAGGCCATAATGACATCCCATCCGGTCACGACCGATAACTTCACCAGGCGATTCACGCATATACGAATCTGACTTCGCCGGGCGCCCGATTCAGGCCTTTTGCGCGGTGTTGCTGCCCTTGCCGCTCTTTGTGTACTGACGCTACTAATTAAAGACTATTCGATTCTTATGAATCTTGCCAGGCACGTCATGCACATGAAAGCTAGACTAAAAAGCAGGCGCGTCGTCTGCTGAGGCCATGCGCATGCGCATTGCACTAAACGTGCCCCGAGTTCCCAGTTTATTGTTTTGCGCAAATATGCCCTTCCGCTTAAAGCTCTAAATATATTGAATCAGGCTCGTGGACCCAATGAATGCCAACAGCTATCTGTGGCGTGGCCCATGTGTCCGTACTCTTGTATCAGGCGGTCTGGTAGGGTGGTAAGCGTGGCTTCTAAAGCGTACCTTGTGGGCCATGTGAAGACCAGGACAAGTTGTAAGGAAATGGTCTTGTGTTACCTCCAAAGCGGGAGCTGAGCAGAAAGGGCCGTTCAGGGGACAGTTACAACGTACTGAGCCAAAGCAATTAATTACTGATTACCCAGTACACAGTAGCGAATTATTATTTACCTGAATCAACAATGGCTAATAATCAATTACTAATTCACTATTTACAAACTACTAATTAACTAATCACTCAATATATATTCTTTATTTTTAGGAATTTGTATATAGTCAGTGTATTATATAATAGCCAATTTTTAAAGCTACACCAGCTACACCAGTGCAGGAAAAATCTATTATAAGTATAGAAAATTTCCTACACTGGTGTAACTAGTGTAGGTTAAACAAATGGCTCTATAGTTTCAAAATACTACACCAGTGATGACGTCATCAGTTTGACAGCTATAGTGGGGCATGATCGCGACTTGACACGCTGGCGAGTCATTAGCTTATAAAGGCTTTCACAGAAAGGTAATGAGCTTGCGCAAAAAGTAGATGAGACGTTACGACTGGATAGAGCACTCTGGCCTATCGTCACGTCTCTTTCTTCTATTTTTTGCTCAAGTTGATAACCTTTCTGCTAGTATGAACCAACTCATCCAAACCAAAGCACTTATTGAAAGGCTTTCGCCTTTCATACTGCACCATTGATGGCGTCATGAGTTTGATTGTCAGCTATAGTGTGACAGAAACGCGACCGTATGCGCTGGCGAGTCATGAGCCTACAAAGGCTTTCGCCTGAATAGGCGCTGCATCTCACACTTCTCCACCGACGACAATAGACACAAATGACGAGGGGCGAAGTATAATCACGGATAATATACTTGAACCGAACGGAAACCAGAACTCTTCAATACTACCAGTTGCGAAACTTCCCATAGGGCCCATGTATCAAAAAACGGCGGTTTTGAGTGGTCAAAATTCGGGTGTTTTCGAATGGTGGCGGCACCCGCGGCCATTAAAGGAAACGGCGTCTAAATTCCAAACTTTCTGATTGTTGATAAATGTACAACCATTACGAAAAATAAAATTAGCTGAAGACTTCCAGCTTCAAAAATTATTGAAATAACAGCCATATAGTTAATTAAGCTGTAAAAGAGGGGAAAATTGATTTCCAAAAGGCGATGGAGGCAATAGCAAAAGGCTTGTATTGAGCGCTTCCATACGGCGCGACTATTCATGGACACCCGAAAAATGCGAACAACATTCGGTAACTTTTTGAAGCGGGGCTTCGCAACTGGTATGATCCAAAAGCTCTGACGGAAACAGCATCGCTGTTTCATCAGTCTTACAAGAGAGTGTAATCTGCCCTAATTATTACATCTAAGAAGGATGTGTAGGAAGTCTCCTGGCTTGCCACAAAGTCTACATAATGAAGAGAATTGGTACGGGTATCGGGCATGTGGAAGTTAAGGTAATGGAGCAGTCGGAGTCTGCAAGCTTCGCCACTCAGCGTGCAGAGGAGGCTCCTTTAATCAAGCCCGGAATGTAAGACATCGGGCTAGGGAATTAACCTCCTTGTTGCCAGGGAGACCGGCATCGGCTGGCGTCCAGATGAGGCTTATGGGGCGGCGGGGCTGCCGGAAGCATAATAAGCGAGCAGCGGTGCGGGATATATAGCTGCTGGTATAACTTGGAATGGCAGATTTGGAATCGGACGGAATTTTTGCGGCAGATGTAGAGACGAGAGTCAGCACGATGGCTGCCTCTTCTGCCTCTGTGGTGGAATTGGCGATTATTGAGCTGGAAGTAAGCAGCTTTGCTTGACTGTCGGCTACAGCCAGGACCATACGGGAGCCTGACGTATATTATGCTGCGTCCACGTAGACCACCTCTTGGTCCTCGCTATATTGTCTGTGAAGGGCATGAGCCCTGGCTATTCTGCGGCCTTCGTTTCGACAGGGTGCATGTTTTTAGGGATGGGAAGTAAGCTGAGGTTAGACCGGAGGTTAGGAGAAAGGGGGACACCTTCAATAGGGTGTGTAACGGGGCTTAGGCTTAACTGGGATGATAGAGTGCGGTCAGCCATCAAGTTGGATAGATATGATATCTGTGCGTTAATGTAGACTGTCTAAGCTCCTCGAAAGTGCTATGCACACCGAGTTTGAGAGTCGGGCGTTAGATGTGCAGGGGGAAAGTCGTACAACCGTTTTCGTACAACTTCGTAGGAGCGCATTCACCCGGTCTCTCTCCTTTTGCTGAGGAGGAGGTATGGGAGGCCATAGTGGCGCGGCTTATAATGTAAGCCTGGGTGAGGCGAAGTGTGTTTCGCTCGCGTAAGCCAGCCCGGAGGTTGGATATGAGGCGAATCAGTCGGGAGGTCGGTTGAGTCTGTGTTTGGAGAGTATGGCTTCTCCATGCGCGCCATGGAAGGGAAGAACTAGACCGAGCACACAAATTTTGCACACTAGTGGAATCGGATGTGTATCTAGCTTGAGCGAAATTGGCGGACTGTCTGAATTGTATTGCTTGGGGCGGTAGAGAAAGAGTTCTGATTTTGAAGGGGAACAAGTTAGGCCACGTTCCCGTACAAATGTGTTAATAGTGGTTAGGGCCGATTATAGGTGTTCTCCTCCTCCTCTATTTCGGCATTACTGTCACGGTTAGCCAAACACTGATTGTCGCCTGCGTAAAAGATGAAATGGATGTCGGGGATTTGAGGTAGGTTTTTCGGGTAGGTGAAGTGCTATGTTGAAGAGTATAGAGGAGAGGACAGCTCTCTGGGACATATCTCGTGCACATATCGTGATCATTGGAAGGCAGGGCTCACCAACTGTAAGTGTGTCTGTGCGCTGGCTGATCGCTGACTCTCAGGGTTGTAAGGTTCTGAAGGATTGCTGAGTGTGTAACATTATTGAATGCCTTAGTAAGATCCGCACCTAGGATAGCTTCACTGTCATAGGTTTGACAGTCGAGAATGTGATGTTTTAGTGGTAAGAGGACATCCTGGTGTAGAAAGGCCAGGACGAAATCCAAACATGAGGGTGGGCATAAAATTTTTGCCGTCTAGGTATTGAAAAAATCTGGTCTGGAATACATGCCCCATTAGTTTGCCGACCGATGAGGGGGTAGAGATGGACCTGAGGTTTGAAATGAGCAGAGGTTTCCCAGGTTTTGGTATAAAGACAACCTTCGCCTCTTTCCATTGATGCGGTAGGGTACCCCTTTGCGAGCACTCGTTAAAGTATTTGGTAAGAGCGGCAATATTTTGGGCATCGAGATTCCAGACCTCCTTATTATGTACTCCGTCTGGACCGGGGGCTGAAGGTGTGTTAAGGTTCTGGAGCTCAGCCAGCACCTCTGATACTGTGGTGATTGGAAGCAGTGCTTAAATTTGTTTTACTGTTCCATCTGTTCTATACACTAGGATACGCAACAGTGCTTGCAACAGGGCTCGCCTCCAATACTTAGATGTGCACATGCACTCAACCCTTAGTTACCTGTTCGTCTGTTTCCTTCCATAATGCTTGTACCTGCACAGAAACTAGTACAAATTATAGCATAACAACAACGGTGTTGCTGCATCAACGTGTCGTGTGGCTCTGGAGCAAGGTAGAGTACAAGTTGCGCAGTCTCGTTTGAGTATTCGTTTACTTTTCGAACATTTTATTTATTTTCCGTTACCCACTAGTTGCCTCTTCCTCACAAAAGTACTGTGAAAGTGCGCTCACGGCCAATAAAAACGTTTCGACGTCTGCCAACTCTGCATCGTTGCTACGCCAGAGATTTTAAGAGCAAGATACTAACCTGCCTCAAGATTCCATAGTAGTGTACGTAGATGGAAGCCTGCAAGGCTGTGAAGCCAAAACGGCAATCCACTGTCCACGGAGACCTAGCCTGAATCAGATAACTACGTTTCAGCTTTCGGAACCACTTACATCTTTCTGCGTTGAGCTTGTGGCAGTTCAGGAGGCACTCTGCTCCGTGACTTCTATAACCATGCTCCCTACAGCCCACATTGTCATCCGCACTGACGCACTTCAAGCAGTACGTCTCCTCCTACGTGTCAGCCGCTGCCCTAAAATTTGCCAGGACATCCACCAGCTTGCGGCGCGCATCCCACAGTCAATACGCATTGAGTGGGTCCCACGGGATCTGCTGCCTTCCCAAAGTCAAGCTGATTTTGCAACCCGCCTCGTGAACCAAGACGCATCAATCCCACGGCTTCTCGAAGTCGACGACGCTACCCTCCTTTTGTCAAGAAAGGAGCACCTCCGGCGCCGCACACGTGCACTTATCCCTCCGTGTGAGATATCCCTTCCCCGCGGTCTCACCCGTGCAGAGGAGGTTGCGCTTAGGAGGATCCGGGTCGGTGTTGCCCTTACACCAGCTGTAACTAGGACGTGGTCATACTTCCAACACTTATATACTCGCCCAGGATGCCCGATCTGCAAAAACGAAGATGTCGAGGCCGACATCCACCACTTACTGTGGGACTGCCCAGCACTCAAGCCAACACGAATCCGGCACCTGATAATAGCTGGCCTTTCAGCAACCAATCCTGCCTCATACGTCACTTGGACGCAGGGACCTCATCATCGCTCACTTCTGGACTTCATAAAATCAGCCAACCTTTTTCCATTCATTTAATCATTTATTCATCCTTCATCTCATAACCTACTGATGCCCTGAGGCAATAAATATCGACTTAAAAAAAAAAAAACGTTTCGTCATTTGTCACAGGAGTGTGTTCTTTTTCACTTG
Source organism: Amblyomma maculatum (assembly GCA_023969395.1). Classification (NCBI taxonomy): domain Eukaryota; kingdom Metazoa; phylum Arthropoda; class Arachnida; order Ixodida; family Ixodidae; genus Amblyomma; species Amblyomma maculatum. Next base: position 67,327 of record JAJIZL010028395.1, read on the forward strand.
GAATCCTGATTCCGCTGCTCCGAAATCGAAAGAACAGGGCCAGTCGCTCTTCGTATAATTCAATTTGCGTCAATATTTGAATCGGCCTCACCGTGAATGCCGCGGTAGATCATTTTATGGCCTGCCCAAGCGAACACTAGCAGGACTTCCTGCCGTACTGCTCAGCGGGCTCCATTGCAACAGTGTGACATCCGCTTTTAATGCGCAACTCACAAGAGGCACGCCTATAGAAGTGTGAGGCACAGATCAGTAGGACACTCCCCTTAAGCATAACAAGATGCTGCGATTCTTGTCACGGCATATGATGCTCGAATGGAAATCAGGCTTCTTCAAGTCTCAGCATGTGCGATGTAATTCAGTTGTTTCATACAATGCTCAACGACAGACTTTTGCGAAGCCCTTTAGCGAGGTGCCCAGAATACCTGCTTTGCCTTTATTGGGAAGTTCTTGGATATATCTTCCACTCGTGGGTAAGCTTTGTTCTGCCTTCTAGGAAGAAGTTGGCTTTAAAATGAGCGGAGTTCTTTTTGTGACTGTTCTGGTCAAAATTCTGTTCTGGTCAAAATTCGAAAACAGCATACGTACTCCAAACGAAAAGAATTCGCTTTAAGTCTTGCTGCAATACGAAGCAAGTATGTTTGAGATTCGGTTCATATTTGTACCCCAATATTGTTGAATATTAGCCACTGTCAAATAACGCGCCGAATGTCGTAAATTGTTCCGTGGCACGACTGTAGTAGCTGTTCAAATCACTGTGGGCCAAGTTCGGAGTGCCAAAGAAAGAGTCTACTAAGGCGGGAAGGCGGGCTATTTCCTCTCTCCTCTGTAATTTATCTCGTGTACCAATCAGAATTGGACACTGAGAAACTCAAAAAATGTGCTTGCTCACGTTCGACATGTGACGAGAATAAGATTGTCAGTAACCCGCTTCGAGTCATCAATGCGAAAGCCGTCTTTGTTTTCTGTTTGATCGTCTCAATATTGTTCTCTTACATACCTTATGCCCGTTACCGCTCATCCTGTCGCTGCCATTACTCTTCCGGTGTGAAGTCCGTAACATTATTTCAGTCAGCTATGGTACACGAAAAATTTTGCATCAGGCTCCTGAAGGTAGCAGTGGAGGTTTCGGGGAATTATCAGCGTAACAATTCCGCGTATTAGGCAGTAGTATATGTGTATGTAGTACATATTATTCGCGGCGCTGTACCATGCGGCCCACTGGGTGTTAAAAAGCTGAGATTAAGAGTGGATTATGGTAGGGTCTGAATCGAATAAGAGCAGGAATAAAATTTTGCACAGATCTCTCTTTTGTGAACCACCATTTAACCGATTATATTACAAGGGCACGTTGATAGCTGCCAGATTAAACAACGAATGTTGCATGAAATTGTGTATGAAATTTGCAGGTGGTAAATTTTTGTCTGTTTACTAATCTTGATTAATTTCCTCTTTCCGCCCTGCTGTTTTATCAATGTGCTTGTTCTCGTTCGTCCTTTGTGTACATTTCTTCATTCTTAATGTTTTTTTTTCTTGGGCCTATGCTCACGACATCTGTATTCTATTTATTCCCTTCATTTTATTTATTATTTCATTTATTTACTCTCTTGGCCGTTCGGTTTACACAGAGAGCAGTGGGCAGTATAAAACGAAACAGCAAAAACAAGAATACAGGTGCACTGGGCAGGTTAATGCAGGTGATCAAATACAGCAGACTTGAAGCAGTCTGGTTCGGGGATGAACATGACGGAGGTGGGAAGGTGGTTTCAGTCCGCGCTAGTCATAGGAACAAAGGATTAAAAATAAAGATTAGTTGTGCAGCTTGGTAAGCCAACTTTGAATCTGTGTCCCATGCGGGATGAGAAATAAGTAGAGTACTAAAAAGACATTGCTTAAGCTTCCATTGGTGAAATAATTTTTCTGAAAAAGACATAAACAAGAAATGCGACGGCGTTAAGAAAGCCCAGGATGATTTAACGTTTTCTTCATAAGTTTTACACTGGCCAAACGAGAATAGTTAGAATAAAACGAACACAGCCATTTGAATGGATTCGAGGGCTTGTATGAGTGATTTAGGTTGGGGATTTCTAACAGATGAGGCATACTCAAGTTTCGGGCGCACAAGAGACTTTTAAAGAAGTGCTTTCAGGGCCACAGGAGCAAAGTGAAAATTGCGCCAAAGGAAACCAAGCGTTCGGTTCGCGTTAGTAAAATATGCTCAAAATGCGGTTTCCATGATAGGTTGTTATTAATGTATACGCTAAGGTACTTATAATCAGGGACAGAAATTAAAGGAGTGTTATTGAGGAAACAGGCGCATAAAGACTGGCTAAACATATGTGTTACTCTCATCGCTTTGCACTTAACAACATTTAGTTTCATAGATTAGGTGTGGCACCAGTTGGAGATATTATCAAGATCAGACTGAAGAGCAAGTACATATCAGGGGTTAGGTATTGGTCGATATAATACACAATCATCCGCGTAAAGTCTTCTTTGTAAGTCAATGGAATCAGAAAGATCGTTAATATAAATTAGGAAGAGCAGAAGACCTATACTCGGATACACGTTTTTTTGGCAGTGGGCGCAAAGGTAGGGAGGCGGGAGGCGGGGCGTCAATAAACGCGTCAATCCACCATGTAGTTCGACCGCGAGGCTTTTGGTCTGCATAGACGTTGCAGATCATTTCCATCGTTTGCTTCGACAGCCAGCGTCTCTTGAACTTGAGTCAAATCTCGTCTGGTGAAAACGCTTCCAACCCTTGCGGAGTGGACGAACTAGAACAACCCGAACGACCCGAACAGGCAGCTGTCGCCATCTTGTTAACAAAGTCGGGGCGGCTCGAAAACCCGCGACAGACATCAGGCGAGAAAACCCGGTGGAACCAAGAAAAGTGTTTTAGGCATAACAGCTTCGTTTCGGAAAATCAGTTCCGTGACAAAAATATGCCGTAAATAACTAACGCTATGATTTCAATTTGTTTTTGCAGAAACTGCTCATGTAACTAGGAGCTATATTTAGCTGTGTAGGAAGATGATGCGTTTCGGCTCCGTAGCTTGGCTCCATTGCCAAGAAAAAGTGTTCCCGAGTATAGTACGGAACCTTGAAGAACGCCGGGTGTTACAGGATTTACGGGGGAGTCACAGTCGCCAATGGGTACGACCCTTCAAAAAGCATTCAATCCACTTCATAACATTAGTATCGATATCAGGTTTGCTAAGCGTGAAGAGTAGAAGTTGATGTGAAACAGCATCAAATGCCTTCGCAAAATCGATAAAAATGGACTAACGATAAATCCAAAATGGAAAACAAATCAGTTGCGTTTCGCAGGAATGATGTTTTCGAAAACCTTGCTGATTGGATGGGAAGAAACCATTTAATTCTAGATGAAAGGTTAGACTAAAATAGAATATTTGTTCAAGCAAATTGCACAGAACTGACGTCAATGAAATCGGTCTATAGTTGAAATTGCTCTTCTTTTGATATACATTTTTGTTTATCGCATGTAGCATTGCGTGCGTTGTGCATATATATACACTATTCGCTCTTTGTCTTCAATAATGATTACTGTTGCAAATTATTCAGTGGAAATTTATCTCTCAAGAGTGACGAAATATATACGGGTCCCTCCAGTCGGATTCTACGGCAAGGTATTTTATAGAGCCTTATTATAACGCAACTAATTAAACAAAATTAACTATGTAAGTATGTATTACTCATTTTAAGAGGCAATTTTGATTTGCTTAACTGTAAACCGTCAACATCAAAGGTGAACCCCCTTTTTAAATTTTCTTAATCGGTGTTGATGTCGAACATAAACATATACGCGTTCGAAACCTCGTTAAGATGGTTTTGGCGGTATACGGGTTTATAAAACCGCGTCGCTGCGCATGGCATTGCCGCCATAATAGGCTTATCTTCTGATACATCGTAAAATACACAACTTAAGTCTATATTAGACACAAAATAAATTAAAAGGAAGCCATCGCATGATTTTGAATCCCGTGAAAGGTAAATCAGATTTCTGATGCGTATTATGGCGGAAGCCTTTCTTGGCTCGTTCGCGCCGTGTAGAGAAAACAACCATTGCACTGCCACTTGTAAAAGAATCCTCTTCACCGAGAATCGGTTCACCGGGAATCGGATTTCTCCTATCCCTAGGCGAGCGCGCTAACCACTACTCCACGCAGGGTATTTTTAATTTCCTTTTCACAATGAAAATTACAGTGTGGTAAAAGTAAGGCTACACTCTATTCGTGAAACATTTTAGGTTAGTCAGATTGATAAAAACTGGCATCCATTCAGGTTTTCACTTTGGACATGCTCGTGAGGAACATATCGTAATTCTCCTTGTCTAGCTTCGGGATAGTAGCAGCCAGAACAATTACTCTGCAGATAGAAAAAGTGAATAGGGATATATGTGGCTTCCCCTTTGTAAATGGTGGTCCTTACAAAAAAAAAAAAAGAACTTCTGGAAGTGTCCTAGCCGAAGAGAGTGTCCTAGTCTATCATAGTGATAATAATGATAGCGATGACAATGACGCTGCAGTTAATAATATTGATATATTGATAATGATGATGGTAGCCATGGCAATCACGATGCGTTTAGTTGAGGATAATGACGCTAGTGGCGACTGTGATGACATGATAACGATCACAATGCCAATGCAGTTAATAATTATAATAATAGTAGCGATGACAATGAAGATGCAGTTATTGAAAACAGTGCGGTAAAGCGGCTTTCTCCATTCAAGCATACTTGCTTGCAATCTTTTTTGAACTTTTGATATTTCGTACTGCACTGGCGGTTAGCAAAATTTAGAAAAGGGACGCACTTTTGATGTGGAGGGCTGTCAGTTTCACAATATACTCTTGCCACTTAAAATCAAAAGTAAAATTTTGTTAGTTTATTTAAATAATCTTCTAGCGATTACACGCTATAACGTACACATTGTCTGCTTGCCCAGCAACTCAGCTGAATTAATCACATCGGCGCATCTTTATGCGTTTTGAAAAAAAAAAAACGTTTTTACAGAATAATTTCAACCCCCGAATAGATGCCGTTGGCGCTAAAGGCAATTTTATGTACAACCATCACAAGCATCACAGCATGCTGAGCACCCTTGGGTGCAACCAGGTCTTCATTGGAACAAATCCAAAAATAATGAATGAAATAATAAATAAGGAATGAGTAAGTGCAAGTACAAATTCTGCAATTTCAGTCATACTGTGCAGCCGTCTGGATACCGTCGTTCTAGTGTGATATGCTACCAGGAAGAGATGGAAAACAAAAACATATGAGTTCGAGCATGAGAAGGTGTGAGTCATAATAATGTACCGTCGTCCCTTTATTTATAGGCTATAACGAAATACGGAATTATAATTCGCAATGCATAGGGTGCGTTTCATCATGTGCGATGTGTTTTTCAGCCTCTGCAGCAGCTTGACTGAGGTCAACGAAGATCGCACACGATAATTTAGTTTTCATCATCACCACAGCTTAAACTGCATCCACTTCGGGAGAAAAGCCTCTCCCATACCTTTCCACTGAACCATGCAATCAATCTGCTGCTGCCACATTATTTATCCCTGTGCAAACTTCAGCAAGCCCTCCATCATATTGACAATTGAACCATCCAGCTTAGAGATGCGAAATTCGAGGAAATTATATGTCGCTTGAAAAAAAGAACCTTTTTTTATGTTCTTTTTAATGACAACTCAGAAATTTTGGAAAACCTGAAATATCCTTAGCCCCGCGTGAATTTATTCGTTAGAAAGCGCGAACAGCCATAATGACATTATCAGATCATTCATAAGCAAACCAAGGACGGGAGTTGTATATCGAAAGCACGTGATATACTCAAATTAGTTGTAATAGTGCCACCAGCTGCTAGTATGTTGCTGGCGTTATCCAGGACTAACGCCAATGCCTTATCGATTCCTTGCGTTCCAGTCCAGCAACCCACAACGCAGATGACGGTCTTGCCTGTTTCCACTTATCTGTAGAACAATGGTTTTGGCGGAATAACGACCATTTCATTAGTGTCTCACCGCGGTTCATCCGTTTATCAAAAGCGTCCAGCATGGCTTATTTTTCAAGCTTTCCTATACATGATAAGCTGTTAGCGCGCACTTCATGAGTCGAGCGAAGATAGCTGCATTCACTCTGAATGCAGCTAGAAATTTGTGCTTAGATAGCGTCAACTTCTCTTTCAATTCTGAACGTCTTAGAAAAGACGCAGCTCCCTTGGGCTTTTTTTTTTTCAATAGTGGGCGCTGTCATTCGTATCTGTAAAATAAGGACTCATTATTTGAATTGATGTCTACGCTGATAAGAAATCCTGATGTTTGGCGTTTGTATAACCTACGTTAATTTTCTTGTTGTCCAGCCTAAACCTCTAACACAACAGATGCAATGTCAAATGCGTCGCATTGAGAAAGCGATACTCAACGGTAAAATACTGCAGTGCTCACTTAGTTCCTTCACGAGCGATTTCACGAACAGAAATTGCTTCCAGACATAAACCGTGGGAGAAATGTCTTCAGTATTTGTAAAGGTATATCACAGTAATCGACTGTCACGCATTACTAGTATTCTCCTTCTTGTGTTTCCTGTGTCTGGCAAAACCGCGCAACCGTATACGTTGAAATATTTTGCCTAGTATCTTTTAAAGTTCATTAGATGGAAGTGGGATTATATCTCCCATATACCCATTTTGCACCCGAAAGCAACTTATAAATAGCCCCTGTTGCCTGCGAGAAGGCTTGCATTCGGATAAATCAGCTTACGGGGACAAGGTGTTTTGCCGCATTAATATATCGCAGCATCACATTCAACCACTTTGCTCCTATTATGAGCCGTGGGGATAAGTATTAAACCTGTGGCGTTCAGGCTGGAGCATTCGTGTCACCTGCCATCAGCCCACTTTCTCGTAGTTAACGTCTGAACGACGGTGTCTTAACAGGCGATGACATAGGCACTCGAGTGCTAAGTCGGAGGACCCGGGGTCGATCGCTACCTCGGCGGTCGCTTATCGATACTGATGAGACACAAGGCGACCGCCTGCTTTCCGATCTCAGTGCACTTTGAAGAATACCGCTTAATTAAAATGAACGGAGTGTAAAGAAGATGAAGAAGAAACAACGCTGCGGCATCGCCATCACCATCGCTTGTCTCCGGCGCCCATCTCTCTCGCGTTGAAGCTGTGCCCTGTGGCTGGCAATTCGATCCTGCTGTGCCCGAACTACTGGCAGCGCTAGACGTTCGAGCAAACTATTAAATCCACATTTCAAGAGCATTGCTCTACAGTGTCCCTCGCAAGCGATGCAGCTTTGGGACGTTAAGCCTCATAAGAACCTAGAATCTGGCGATGGCATCTACTGCCTCCTCGAAGCATACTGTAGTGCCTCGCAAATAAAAAAATGAAGCTAAACTGAAATCAAGCAGTTGTGAAGCTTTAAAATTGCATAAATAAATTTTGTTTTCGCTTTCAGGTTTTCTTCCACTAAAATAAAAAAAAAACAAAAAAAAACATTTCTGCAATTTTTGTCTTTTTTCACCTTCACATCTCTAGTCCAGCTACGTTTGCCTTATTTTTTCAATCAAGTCTGTGACCTTTAGTAACCACCGATAATCCTGCATATGCAATTACATGCCCTGTTCATGGGCATTTGTTACTGAGTTAGACTATAGTATGCCGCTAATCGAGTCTGTTTTCTCATCCACTCTGCACTCTTCCTCTGTCTCAGAGCAGCTCCCATCATTTTGATTTAGCTCTCTGCTCATTTCATATTTTATCTTCAACTTTTTTATTTAGCCTTCACGTTTTTGCCCACTCTCAGCCCCGTGAAGATATAGCTGCTATGCCAGGAGCCCCGCTAAATTTCACCAAGGGCAGTGAAACACATTGAGGGCTGTTGAAACTCTTGTAGCCTAGTCTGAAGTATTATTTTATCCCATCTTTTTTATCAATAAATACTAATTAGATTTACTTCTTTCAGGAACCAAGTATCAGTAGTGGACTTTCAGATCGTCTCAATAAGCAGCAGACTGTATTTTTTTGCGGCAAGCTTTCATTCTGCCTAATATTCGTTATTGGATTTCGAAATAATCTCCCTCAATAAAAAGCTTTCACATGACAGCAGGGCTAGTTGAGAGGCCAGAGACGCACCTGAGAGAACAAATGACTGACGTTTCCTAGAATGCACTCCAGTAAGAATCTTTGCGTGCACACTGGGCGAGAAAGGCATCACAAAAGCCAGTCGTCTAACAGGCTTCTTTAAGGCTAGAAAATAAACCTGCATTAATGTTTAGTTTAGTTTAGTGGGGTTTAATGGCACATAGGCTAATAAGGCCATCATGCGCCAAGCGCGAGGTTTAGTCTGTTATGCGTGTGATGGGTCTGAAAATTTGGTTAAAAAATCTATAACTCATTTAAAAACCTTGCTTCTTTTAGGAATGAAACTACACATGATGTCTTTACAAGTGAGTCATCTCTTAGAAGTAGGCGAGCATGGAAAGGAATGTGTTCGTTGAAAAATTCTGGGAAGCCTTTTTTGCTCATCTCGTCCAGTTTTTTGCATGAGCATAAAATGTGTATTATTGTCATCTCTTTTCCACATAGTCCACATGTCGGTCTTTCCTATTTTGCGAGAATAAAGCTGTGTGTAAGGTGTGCGTGCCCGATGCGCAGGGGACATACGATGACTTCAATGAAACGTTCTTGATGACAGCATGACTTCCATTCCCCTATGGTAGGTTTTACCAAGTGCAGCTTATTTTTCAATTATTTATTCCAATCTGACTGCCAGTTTTTTTTTTTTTCAACTTGTAGTGTACTAAATTTGAACTGACCTTGTAGGGAATTCGTACCTTATTGTTTCGTGTTGTGCTTGTGCTCTCTTCTGCTCTCTAATTGCCTTTAATTCCAATATGACTTGTAACCCAGCACAGTATTATGCTCTGTCTCTGTGCTGTGGCTTTTGCTGTGTTTTGTATGATATTTCCAATCAATGGTGTACATGAATTTCTTGGGTGAAATGCTGTGAGTGCACTTAAGGAAGTGTAAATGACACTTTTCTTCATATTCTCGTTTATTGTTTCTTTCTACTGCTATGGGCGATCGCATAGCACTCGGCAGTGAAAATGGAAGCGTATTGAGGTAACCTTACTATTTTTCTTGTTTGTCTTCCGCTATGACACTGCCTACATAAAATGCTGTTTTAGAACCATCAGTGTAAAATGATTTATAATTTCAGTATTTATCACTGAGGCTCAAAAACGCTTGTAAAAAGTGTTCATGTGGTGTCCGTTTTTTGTGGAATTTTGTAAGTGTTAAGTCACATACATCGGGAACCTGTACCAGGGCGGCAGTGGGTGGGGACAATGTACAACATCGAATAATGTATCGAGTATGTTTAATTCTTTGCACTTTTCTTCAAAACGAAGTAGGAGCGGCTTGGCTGCTTGAGGCTTATTATTAAAGAGTGTCCTAGATGGGTATTATGTAACTGTTGTGTAACAGAGGTGTTTCGCTAATGAACGATTTTGTTATGTACGAAAATGTAAGAATATTTCTTTGGTATGCAAGGGATGGCTCATTTGTTTCCACGTAAATACTTTTAATTGGTGACGTCTTGTAGGCACCAGGGGATAGACGCAAACCTAAGTTGTGGACCGGGTCCAGTCGTTTCAGGTACGAGGGTCTTGCAGACACATACACTATACAACCATTTTCTAAGAACGAGCGAACAACACAACGATAAATCTGCAATAGGTATGTTCTATCGGATCCCCAGCTTTATGCGACAGGATTTTAAGTATGTTCAAAGATCGGAAAGCTTTCTTTTTGAGTGCGTTTATGTGGGAGAGGAAAGTCAGCTTTCTATCGAAGGTAATGCCTAAAAATATGTGTTCATGTCATACAGGTAAAACAGTATTTTTAAGATACATTTGGGGAGCGGTGTGCAGACCTCGTCTAAGTGAAAACAAAACGGCTACTGACTTCTGTGTGGAGAACTTGAAACCATTTCTATCGGCCTATGTGTCTAGCTTATTTACTGTTAATTGAATTTGTCTCTCTCATGATGGCACACTGGAATATGTACATGCTATTTGCAAGTCATCTACATACACTGAGTACATGATGGACTTTGGAATCACTTTTTGCTATAGAGTTCATTTTTATTATAAAGAGTGTGGTACTTAAGATGCACCCCTGTGGAACATCATTCTCCTGTGTGAAATTTCTTGACACGGTGGCACCCAGACTTACTTGAAATGAACGGTGGGACAAAAAGTCATTCAAGCATTTTAGCATTCTGCCGCGGATGCCAAGGTCTCCTCGGTCGCTCAGGATTCCGAATCTCCACGTTGTGCCGTAAGCTTTTTCTAAATTAAAAACGACTTCGAGGCAGTGTGGTCTGCGTATGAACGCTTCTCGGACTGTATTTTCTAAGCGGACAAGGTGGTCACTTGTCGAACATGTTTTTTTTTTTTAAACCATATTGGTGGGTATCAAGAAGTCTACGAGATGCCAGTGTAAACATGAGCCTAATATTTATGACACTCTCAAAGGCTTTTGCGAGGCAACTCGTCAGGGCTATGGGCCTATAATTGCTTGGAAAGGTTCGTGATTTTCCAGGTTTTAATAAAGGAATAATACAAGCTTTCTTTCATACCGTTGGTATTTTTTCCGAGGTGCATATTTTATTAAAAAAGTTCAGGAGCGCCACAACTGCAGACTGAGAAAGATGGGCCAGCATTTGATAATGTATTTCCTCTGGGCCTGGTGCAGTATAAACCTGCGTAAATGGTGCTTTGGTGTAAACTCAGTACAGAACTGTTTTATTGCGAAAACAATACTACGCCAGGTCTAACCGCTCTTCACTGTGTGCCGTGTCTGTGGTCCCCTGGCAGGAGCTGCCAACTGGGGTCTCTCGTTTCACATGGAACGATTGTCAGAATCAGCCTGCCAGGACCATGACATTCACGTTACCCCTATGGACCACTAAGGCACGTTCATGCGGCTTGGTTAAAGCGGGGCTTTATATGTGTGCTGAGGAAGAAGAAGAAGAACGCTCGGTCACCCGCAGCTAATGCTTTCGGTCCATATTCGGTTCAGCAGCGTTGAACCCTTCTAATTTTTTCCAAGCCGATATTCAACTTTTGAATTGACACTTCTCCTAAAACCATTAATTATTAAGATATTTGAGTTATACTAACACTAGAGAAACGAGAAAAGTGCAGCAGGTTAGGCCGCGAAAATATATAAAAAAATCAAATGCTGGTTTTACTGGTCAACGACATTTCGTCTTTTTTTAGACGCTTTCTAGCAGTTAGCTGCGACGCTTTGTTTTTTTTTTTTTTCTTTGTGATCTATACTATTAAACAGAAATATAAAATATGAGAGCACTCACCAAGCGCACTCCTCCTTTTAATTATTCTAGTTATTTCGCTTTCTTAGGCAGGATCTGCGATAACGTGCTGGCTTAAGTAAGAAATCATACAAGGTGGCGACCACAGTTTACTATTCATTGACATATCCACAAGGGACGGTATAGTGTCACCCATTCCATTCCTTCGCGCTTCTTCCGGAAAAACGCTATGCTGGGTGCATAGCCGGTTGACCAGTTATACCGGTGGACCGGTCCCGGCTTGATGCGGTTTGGAGAGGACTTCGTGAGTGAGGAACTTTTACACAAAGTTCATAAACTTTAAATTTAACCCGTTTAATTCAAAGAAGTTTATTCCTCGTCCTCCCCGGTTGATTTTTTTTTTTTTTTTGCTTTCCAGGTGGGTACGACAAGTATGACATCAACAAAAGTGCATGGCAGATGTACCGACGATACGGGCCCATAGTTGCTGAGACGCTAGCTGGGCGGCGCGTGATTGTGCATCTCTTCGACGCCGACGATTTCCGCACCCTGTACCAGGAGGAAGGGAAGACTCCGTACCGCATGGGAGCACAGCCTTTCAAGCTCTACCATGACCGCAGACCGCAGAACTTTGCAAACCCTGGCATAATCAACGCGTAAGAGTGTGTGTGCACATTCACCAAGTAGCAGCATGCTTGAGCGGTTATCTTTTTCTCAAAATAGGAGGGACCGCGAGGACAAGCTAAAAAAAAAAAAAAAAAAAAAAAAGCTCCGGAAAGAACAGAAAAGCGGTGCCCCTCCCGTACCTCAATTAAGCCCTTCATTTCTGCCGCAAGGTTATGTCCCCTTAATGCAAAAATAAAGGTGTATTATGAAAATAACAGAAAGAGAGGGAACAAAGCACATCATAGTACTTAAGAACGGTTAAAGAGCCGATCGATTGGCTTGAATTATAAGCTGGATTTTTTCTGTGCGCCTTGTTTGCGTTAGCGAGTACACGTTGACTTGAAGTTAGCAGTTTCTAGTGCAAACCAAATGACTGCAAGCATGATTTGTCGCTATAGAAAGAAAATCATTAGCATCCTGTTAATTTTCTATGGCTACGTTTTTTGGTAATATACAACCCCATATCTGGCCGTCTGAAACTCTGAAGTATTTCTTAAAAAGCAATGAAAGTTATCGAAAAGGTACGGTATTCTTTCGACGTTAGAAGTCGTGGCACCATCATTGTCCCCTCAGTAGGAACGTTTCGAACACGTCTAATAGAAGAAACATTCATCTATCTTTCCAGGGAATCAAAATTTGTCTTTCGCCTCCATCTGACATTTTCTTCTGTCATGTATTTCTGGTATCTACATATTTGAATGACGATAGTTCAGTATGGATATAGGTGCTCTGAAGAATGATAAGACAAACATTTCATTGCAACAAACTTTTATATAAAAAATATAGATAACAAATATAGGCTCACAAGCGAATAGCGTGCTGTTACTTCGACACTTCCCCACCGAAGCCAATTTTAATTCAACGTCCTTGTGCGGCGATAGCCCACTCAGCGGAAGAAATATCTTCAATACATTCATTTGCTCTTCGATATAATTATCTTTCCATTACATAATATTCTAGTAATCATGTTGTCCCCTGTTTTGCTTTTCTACTTCCAATTTTTTTCTCACAAGACAACTGCTTTTAGCCCCCGTGCATGCGAATAGTAAAGTTTTTCCTTATACCTCGGATTCCCACAAAGAATTTTATGGTACTATGGCATCTCCACCATAATTTCGCACCCTAACGCTAATTTACTTCCAGTTTCTCTCTTCCCCAGTATTTAGTAGCAGGTCAGGGTATCCTTATACCGCCGTTCGAGCTCTCCACCTTTATATTTATAAAATAACTCCTGTCTCTTGTATGCGCATAATCCAGTATTATGCTTCTGTGTCGTTGTTCTGTCACATTCCACCCGAGTGTACCTGACGAATAGCCACTTCAAACACAACCTAAAAATTCGTCAAGCACTTCGAGAATCTTCACACAACACTCGCAAGGCCTCTTGAACCGAACGTGTAACGGCAACTCTTTTCTATCTTGACCCCGCCGGGGTGGCGCAGTGGTTACGGCGCTCGACTACTGTTCCCAAGGACGCGGGATCGAATCCCGGCCTCGGCGGCAGCTTTTCGGTGGAGGTGAAAAGCAAGGCGCCCGTGTGCTGTGCGTTGTCAGTGCACGTTAAAGAACCCCGGGTGGTCGAAATTTCCGGAGTCCTCCACTACGGCGTCTCTCATAGCCTGAGTTGCTTTGGGACGTTAAACCCCCCCCAAACCAAACCATCTTTTCTATCTTGCTACTCAGGTTTAAAATAATTATCACATGCATTGCAGCGCTAGTAATTACATATGCATCTAGTGCTAGTATAGAACAGTTGCGTTCCTTGGAAACGTCACTAAGTGTAAAATGAGGCAACGTTATCGAGACTGCGCTGTATGTTTCGTTAATGCCGCCGTTGGAGGCGCCAACTGAAAACGGTGCGTGATCCCGTGATGTAAGATTCTGTAGTCTGAATAAGACCGCCCACTTTCTATGTCGATTTGCATGCTGCCGGTGCTGCACCCTGAAGGCGAATCGGTGCAGCAAAATTCCACTGGAAGAACCACTGGTCGCAATAAGGAAAAGGTCCGCTTGAGCGAACGTTCTCTTAATGTAAATGCACGCGACTTAGCGTATTCTGATAATCGAGTGGAATAATAATCATTAAGGAGAGTTTTTCTGAGCCCCAAAAATGTAAACCACATTTTGTGCACCTAGCAATTTAGAGAAAATGCAGGAAGTTTATGCGGAACATTAATGCCCAATATTGTCTCTGTTGGTAAACGGAGAGAGTTTTGACTGGTATGGAACTCTTATGGCTCAGCTTTGTGATGAAAGGCGAATGCTCTCGACTTTTGTAGCCACGTTATCCTCTTTTCCTTGAATTGTGTTGTCATCTTCTTCTAATTGGTTCCCAGCACATTTTATTGTGATATTGACAATATCAACCCTTTACCAGTGAGCCTTGCCCGAATCTTAACGTCGCAGTAACGGCGTGCATATTGTGTGAAAAGGTTATCGCTAACAGTTGATGCTGCTTTCCATAAACGCACACAGCCGTTTCAAAATCGTACTCTCTGCAGCTTCGCAAGCGTAAATGGCTGCGCGCCTGCAAAAATAAGTAGAGACCTACCCGGAGGTAGGATCTCACTATTTCCAAAAATATACTCTACGCTAAAATATTTGTTAATTAGTATAACTTTTTCAGAATCTCTCTTTCACTTTTCAGCACATGCAAATCTATTTCAAAAGAAGATTTTTTGAAAGCTTTGTTAATCTGAAGAGTAAGTCCATATAAAGTTTCCTCGACTGAGTTATCTTTTACGAGGTTTAACGTTCCAAAACACATTAGGCTATGCGGGCAGCGTAATATGGGACCCCTTTAATTTTTACCCTTCTTATAAAACCAATCCAATCCAAAATAATGTTTGGCATGGCGAGCCTTTGGCAAAGTTGTTTTTTTTTTTTTTATTTCCAAAGGAAGGGTGTGTATCTGTCCCACGTCTGGATGGACGCCTACGCTTACATAAAACCGCATGCAGTTGGAGGTACAGATTGCTTTGGTTTGAATCCTTATCGCAAACAAGCTTTTGGCTTGGCCAGCGGACTGGTGTTGTGTCGGAAACGAGATGGCGGGATATTACCCTGAACGCGGCACGTTGGTTGCGCCAAAGAGGTTATAAATAAAACCTTATTACTTTGGGATGTTTTAATTATAATGATAATGGGTTTACAAGAAAAGAAAACAGTATGTGCCACACTTGTTCTGTGCAGACTGACCGCCCCATTATTGTAGGGAGGAAGGGGGGAGTGAACGTGGAAAGAGAGAAAAAATTGGCAGTGGCTTAGCTTGGTTAAGCCTGGTAATTGCGAAAGCAATAGCTATGGCTACGCCTAGGTTCAGCTGGTGGTGTAGCTGGTTGTGGTGCTTGTGGTTATGCTTATGGTTATGCAGTGATTCACTCTGCCCACGGAATATGGTTCAACTATTGTTTATGGCGGGCTGCTACCTGGTTATTCTATGTATAACTAGTAGCGAGGCAAGGAGTGCCGTGGCTGCAAAGATATACTTGGTTGTGGGTGAGGTTAAGGCAGAATGTACAACTGCCGCTCCGGCACTGGCTGCAAAGGCATTCTTTACGCCAGCAGAAATGAAAGCATCCTTGGAGATTGCGTTGGTTCCACCTGCCGCTAGGCCACCTCCTATAGTATCGAACGTTGTACCCCCGGCGGTAGCTGCGGTTGGAGCGGGAGTTGTGCCGCGGTTGGTAGCTACCACCTCGCGAGTTGACGGCGCGAGTTGGAGGCCCTGTTTTTGCGGCAGATGGAATGACGTCACTCCGGCTGTAGCGCTCCCTCACGGAGAGAGCGGGAGTTACGCCGCGGTTGGTAGCTACTGCCTTGCAAGTTGAAGGCTCGAGTTGGGGCCCCTGTTTTGCGGCAGATGGGATGACGTCACTCCAGCTGTAGCGCTCCATCACGGAGAGAGTGGGAGTTTGGCCGCGTTTGGTAGCTACCGCCTCGCGAGTTGACGGCGCGAGTTTATTTATTTATTTATTTATTTATTTATTTATTTTCGATACCCTCAGGCGCCGAGGCATTACAGAGGGGAGTGGGCAAGCAAACAACGCAAGAAAAAATTTATTTTTTGTTAAAGGCGGCACAACAACGTAGTTAAAATGTAGCAACACACAGTATTCGAAGCAGTCAAGGAAATACAAAAAAAGTACAGAAACAACAACTGTAAGAAATGCAACGCAAGAAACTGAACAAACATACCAGAAAAAAATAATAAAAAATGAAGAAAATAACAAAGCAACAAAGAAACTAACTATTCGCATCAGATAAAAGCATCGTCATCAGAGACTGACGATGAGCAGCATAATCCTGTATACAAGCCACGGCAGCGGGAAGGTGGTTCCACTCTTTCGATGTGCGAGGAATGAAAGAATGCAAAAAAGTGTCAGTACGGCAAAAAACAGATCCAGTCTTATGTTGATGGTCGACACGAGAAGAGCGATAGGGGGGTGTAGTGATAAAACGAGAGTGCAGTAACTGGTGATGATAAATTTTATGAAAAAAGCATAGGCGTAAAAATTTTCTACGTTGTGCGAGAGACGGTAAGGAAAAGTTAGATTTCATAGCTGTGACACTCGCGGTCCGGTTAAAATTAGAAAGTATAAAACGAACTGCATTATTCTGAACAAGTTCCAGTGAAATACAAAGCGAGACATGATGAGGGTCCCAAAGGGGGGCGGCATATTCTAATTCAGGAAGAACAAGTGTTTTATAAAGAAGTAATTTTAAGGAGACAGGTGCTTTGATGAAGTTACGACGTAAATACCCTAGCATGCGGTTAGCGCTGCTAATAATTAGTTCGATATGCGGTTTCCAGGATAATGACGAACTGATGATAACACCCAAGTACCAGTATGATGTTACAGGTGCAATCTGAATATTATCCAAAGCGTAAGCGGAGGTAGTAGTATTTTGTCTGGAAATTATCATTAAAGCACACTTGCGAGTGTTTAGTTGCATTTGCCATTTTTTACACCAAAGAGAAATGTTATCGAGATCAGTCTGAAGGTAGTGTTTGTCGTCTTCGGTGCAAATTTCACGATATAAAACACAGTCATCCGCGTATAAGTGTATGTTAGAAGAAACGCAATTAGGCAAGTCATTGATGTATATCAAAAAAAGAAGTGGGCCTAGTACAGAACCTTGGGGGACACCTGATGTTACTTCAGTTAAAGGGGAATCGTAGTCATTAAGTGTTACATATTGTGAACGATTAGGAAGAAAACATTCAAGCCAGGCTAAAACATTATGATCTAGGTTTAGAGCAGAAAGCTTAAGCAGGAGTAGCTTGTGGTTCACCTTATCAAATGCCTTTGAAAAATCTAGAAATATGCAGTCGGCCTGTGAATTTTTATCGATAATCACATGCAGGGAATGTGAGAAGAGAAGGAGTTGCGTTTCACAAGAATAAGTTCGCCGGAAACCATGCTGGGCCGAAGTAAAAAATGAGTTTGATTCCAGGAAGTTGAATATGTTAGAATAGAAAATATGTTCCATTAGTTTGCAGGGAATGCTTGTTAGTGAAAAGGGTCTGTAGTTCAAAGGTGAATATTTGTTACCTGATTTGTGTAAGGGAACCACCTTCCCTATTTTCCAGTCCGAGGGCAGCGTTTCATTCTGCAATGACTGCTGAAAAATTTTTGCTAAATAAAGGGATGAGTATATCTTAGTTTGTGTCAAGAACTTTGAATTAATGCCGTCGACACCACAAGATGAAGAAATTTTTAATGAATCTATTAAATTTCCCAATACCACCAGGATCAATTATAATAGGAAACATACAGCAAAAGTTATTGCGCGGCACAGTGCATGTCGTATTCATATTAGACGGGATAAAACTGAGTGAAAATACTTTGTTAAGCACAACGGGGCATTCTGCTGGGTGGAGAGGCTCACCAGAGTCGTCCTGAAGTGAAATCGCATTATTTTTAGTAGGGTTGACAACATTCCAGAATTTCTTTTAGTTACTTGATAGCATGCTTGGCAAAGTGGTATTAAAAAAGTAAATTTTTGTGTCATGTACAGCTTTCGTGTAATCGGCTTCTGCTGCAAAATAGACTTCCCAGCGGTCACTTCGGTTACTTGCTTTTGCGGAACGAAAAAGGAGTTTCTTTTTATTCAAGGGACGTTTAAGTGTTTGGTTAAACCATGGAGTATTAGTATTAGATGAGATGCGTCGAACAGGCACATGTTCCTCGGTGAGTTCCTGCACTTTTATCTTGAATAATTCCCAGTTATCCTGTACGCTACGTAGTTCGAAGCCTTCCAGATATGTGTCTAAATACCTGCCTAGTTTTTTGTTGATAACATTGAAGTTTGCTTTACTGTAGTCACGAATGACTTTCTGGCGCGAAACGGCCCGTGGAGATGAAACTGTTATCTCGAAGTGCAGCATGGAATGATCACTTATACCTGGAAGACATATAATGGGAGATACAAGTTCCGGATGGGTCGTTAGGATCAAATCTAGCGTGTTAGCCGAATCTGCTGTTTGTCTGATTGGTGAAGTGACAAGTTGAGTTAAATGAAAGCACGCACATAGATCTAAAAATTGCTGACAAATTGATGAAGCTGGTTTTACAACAGGAATAGGGCCAGACCATGTAATATTAGGGAGATTAAAGTCACCTACTAGGACAACCGGATGCGATGGGAAACGACAAACAATGTTATTCAGGGCGTCATGCAAACTGTCAAAGAACGCAGCTGCAGA
>JAJIZL010028396.1:6779-29879 GCA_023969395.1 Amblyomma maculatum
CATCATCAACCCATCTTCTAGTTTTTCTAAACTATCTTTCAAGTAAATGAGGGCTCTTGTATATGTGGGTCATCTATTTCTCCATCGCACGTTAACATGTGCGTTTCCTTTATTGTTGTCTTAACCAGCCGTGCAAGATACATTTTTTTCTTTCTTCGGAAACATCTGGTTAACACGTTTCCTGTGTCGTCTTCACTCGAGTGTGCGTCTTCCTATGTGAATTTGCCTTTCGTCAAGTTACAATGCATCATCAACCCATCTTCTAGTTTTTCTAAACTATCTTTCAAGTAAATAAGGGCTCTTGTATATGTGGGACATCTATTTCTTCATCGCAAGTCAACATGTGCGTTTCCTTTATGGTTGCCGTAACCTGCCGTGCAAGATACATTGCTTTCTGCCTTCGTAAACATCTGGTTAGCGCGTGTTCTGTGTCGTCTTCACTCGAGAGTGTGTCTTCCTATGTGCAATTTCCTTCCGTCAAGTTACAATGCATCATCAAGCCCATCTTCTAGTTTTTTTAAACTATCTTTCAAGTAAATGAGGGCTGTTTTATATTTGGGTCATCTATTTCTCCGTCGCAAGTCATCATGTGCGTTTCCTTCAATGTTGCCGTAACCTGCCGTGCAAGATAAATGGTTTCTGCCTTCGTAAACGTCTGGTTAGCGCGTGTTCTGTGTCGCCTTCACTCGAGTGTGTGTCTTCCTGTGCGCTTTTACCTTTCGTCAAGTTGCAATAAACCATCTAGCCCATCTTCAAGTTATGTTCATTTACCTTTCGTCAAGTTGCAATAAACCATCTAGCCCATCTTCAAGTTTGGTTAAACTATCTTTCAAGCAATGAGAGCTCGTTTATATGTAGGTCGTCTATTTCTCCGTCACAAGTCAACATGTGTTTCCTTTAGTGTTGTCTTAACCTGCCGTGCAAGATACATTGGTTTCTGCGTTCAGATCAGTCCGGTTAGCGCGTGTCCGGTGTCGTCTTCAGACGAGCGTGTCTTTTTGCGCGTTCTTAGCTTTCCTCAAGTTGCAATGCACATGCATCTAGCCCATCTTCTATTTTTTTTAAACTATCTTTCAAGTAAATGGGGGCTCTTAATTGTGGGTCACATGTGCATTTCCTTTATTATTGTCGTGCCCGGCCGTGCTAGATACATTGCTTTCTGCCTTCGGACACGTCTGGTTAGCGCGTGTACTGTGTCGTCTTCACTCGAGTGTGTATGTAATCTTAAGAAAATATATTTGGGTCGTCTATTTCTCCATCGCAAGTCAACATGTGCGTTTCCTTTATTGTTGTCTTAACAAGCCGTGCAAGATACATTGCTTTCTGCCTTCGGAAACGTATGGTTAGCGCGTGTCCTGTGTAGTCTTCACTCGAGTGTGTGTCTTTCTATGCGCTTTTACCTTTCGACAAGAGATATCACAGAATCTGAATAGATATGTGGTCCTTTTGAGGGCTGTGTCAGCACTGCCCCTATCACCCTTTCAAAAAAAAAGCTGAATAATTTGCGCATGAGTGAACGATAGCCGTCGGCTGTACGGTATTGATATAAAAGTATATTGTTCAACATAAAAACTGTTGCAAGTTCATCTCCTGTTTTTGTCCTCGTTTTTTTTGCTCTGCTATTTTCTGAGAACTATTTACCAACAAGCCCAACTTGCAACATTAACCATGGGTGAATTTGTTGTCGCTCACCCTGAGCGAAGACCCTTTGTACGTCTTTTCCTCGAGTTTCTTTCTCCGAATGGTGACATTCTTCATGAATTCGGCCGACTGCTGTTTACCCTCGGGACTTTTGGCACTGATGAAGGTGCATCCTTGGTGGCCCTTTCTGTCCTCGGTATCCATCATTTCATCGCACACTATAGTAGAGCCCATACCTCTAAAATCTTTCATTAATGCAGCTGTCTTGCGAGTTAGCTCGTTACACTTCTTTCGCATAACTTCAAGCTCCCGCCTAAGACCTGCATTCTCTTTACACTTATATTGCGCAGTCTCCGTGTCTTTTGTGTTTGCAGGAGCAGAAGCCTTGACTGATGTTGCTGGCCGGCTCACATTGCCGGCCTTCGCTTTATCTTCGCAGAGCTCCGGTGCTTGTCCTTCGGCTGGCGCCTCGATGCCGACACAGACCGGGACTGGCGATGGCTCACCGAGGTCGCCCCCTCTGTGCTGAACCATCGTCTCCTGGCTCATCCCACGCTGCATACAGTCCTAGTGTTCTCTTGGTTCCATTGGGCCTGCTGGTTTTTTTGCATCGACTTGGAGGACAATATAGAAGGCTTGATGCCGCCTCTCTGAAGCTGAAGCTGGAGGTTTTTCGTATCCCCCGATGGGGGGAGCGGCGGGAAGGACTGCGACCGGTACCGCAAGAAGCTCCACGATGTCTCTCCCTCGGTGCTGAGTGACTTGTGCCTGCCTTGGTGTCGTTCGCGTTGGGCGCTCCTGCTCCTTCCGCGCACTCTAGCAGACGTTCCGGCATTGCTTCGTGCTGGATGTTGGCGAAGCTTCTTGAGGCGGTTCTGGCTCTCATTTGCCCCAGTGGGGGGCGTCTCACCGCAGAGCACGCATTTAAGTGAGTAGATGTGCTCTTAGGGTGGGTACAGGTTCCCGCTCTGCCGCAACACCCAGACATTCGGCATGGGGTACACATACAATCGATGTCCTAGTTCTAGGCAGACGTGGCAAACATGCCTAGTGGGTCGGTATGGATAGCAGGATACCTCATCGCCATAGTAGTGAACGTATCTCGTAACGACGGGCCCCTCGATGAGGATGACAGCAGTCTTAGGTTTTCCCAGAATTTGGCCTGCAGAATAGTGACCCCTTGGGATCGTACGCGCAGGTTCTTCATTTGCTCCGGTGACGTGCCTGGGTCTATGCCATGTGTGACCCCACGTAGGATGCCTTCCGGGACTGTCACGTAAGTGTTCAAGCAGTATGACTGGCCTCGGAGGCTTATGCGCTGATATGACGAATGAACAGTGCCGCATATGCATGCTGCAAGCTCACGATAATTGTGGTTGATCTGGTGCGGAGCCGCACGATGAAATCTTCTCCCCGGCACTGTTGGTGGTCGCCGCATGCCTCTACAATGGCGCGCGACACCTGGTGGGTGGTAAGTGTCATTACTGCCAGGCCTTTCTTTGGTCGCATGATGATTTTGAAATCTGTTTCGGGGAGTGGCTGCGTCGCTTGGCGAGTGGTCTTTTTGTTTCCGAGAGGGCCGGTCCCGGTGCCGGCGGTCGGTGGTGTCCTATTCGTTTCGCAAGGTACAGTCGCACCCGTATTTCCGCCAATCTTTACTGCTCGCAATCTTGTCCTTTGAATCTTCCGGTTGTGTGTAGAAACAGCCAGCTCCAAGTTGTCATCTTTGCGGGGTCGAAGTGGTCTCTCGGACTCCGAGGATGTCGATGGAGGGTCACGTAAGTCGTCTTTCTTGTTGGCTTTTGCCTCTTCGACGTCGTTGGCGAATACCCCGTCAGAGATCAAGACATCATCGACGCCCGAAGCATCCTTCTCCATTTGGTGTAGGTATCTGCACGTGTCGAGTTTTATCCCCAAGTGCTCCGCTTCCGATTGAATTCTGCTGGCGACGGTGGACGATGTCTTACCACGAACACCTTCCGCCCCGTCACTGCCTCCTTCATACATCAATTCATATTTCATCCACCTTCTTGACACAGGGTGTTCCGAAATCCATTAGCGTTTTGACTTCAATATGCGTCGTTGCGTTCTTCACAATTAATGTTGCGAGCTTCGCCCAGAAACGAAGTGTTCATCGCGGGTATACTGTCGCGGGGGAGATTCCGAAGGGGCGACCAAGATCAAGGGGCAGCTTGACGCTGGCTGATTTATGACGGTCGCGCAGGCGGCCGCTTTTCGGAAGTGGTGCCAGGAACACATGGGAGCGGCCGACGCCGCCGGTTCTGTCCGTCCCGACTCCCGGAAAGGTCACGCTTCGACCGTGCCGCGAGGGAGGTAAAACAGTGCAGTTAGAAAGCACAGCTTAAGCGCACTGGTAGTTGGTTTGGCGCTAACTGCTCTGTCTCTTGGTTTGAGTGGAGAGGGCGCGAAGGCCATAAATACCGAAACGCGGCGAAACACGGGCCTGGGAGAATGCGCTGTAGAGGGAGCTGTGTGTTGACATGTCTTCTCGGGAAGACGCGTGGACGTCCCTTTGAATGCGCCGCCCGCACGAACCAGCCAAGGGCAGCGATCGGAATTTTTTTGCCTGAGGTTTGCGCGTGTGTGTTTATATGTGTGTGTTTTCGGAAATGTAACCGTCGACGATGTTTGTCTTTGTGACTGCTGGGCACCCCTTGTGTGGGATGATTTTGGAGAGGAAATAAATCGCAGATGTGTTCGCGTGCGCAACCACTCACTGCTGAGTGCGTGCGTTGTGTTTGTTTTACTTGATAAGCGTCGGAGAGGGGAATATGCGGCATAGTGATTGGCCAGCTCATTTTGATACACTGCATGTTATTGGCCACAGAGTGACTAGTCGTTGATTGACCAACGAACTTGACTTGAATTTTGTTAACGCTAAGGAAGCGAGCGTTGAACAATGGGGCTCGGAGGAGAGTTGGGTCCGGACGAGAGTCGAGGGCAGACGGGTTGTTCGAGGAAGGAGGTCAGGCTGACGGAGGTCTCAAGGGACTCCGGCCTAAAGTGTAGCAGAAGGCCAAGGTCTGATTCTGCTAGCCTCTGGCCTCCGATCGTTCACCCATTTGCAGTTAGCCCTCTATGTGTTGATGTCGCATCTGACGACGTTGATGTAAATAAGTTGTAAAAAGTGTAAATAAATGTGTAAAGTCTGAGAAGGGAAGCTCTCATCTCCGCACCGCAATGTGTCGCTGAGCCACGGACACAGCGGTGGTCACCAACACCACTGTGTACGAGCGAAGGCAGAAGAAAAAATCTGCAAAAAATACCTGCCTTATAGGGAGGCACATCCATTCCACGCCTTTTCGCACCTTTGAAAATAACTTTCACCTACGTATCTCAATTTCTAACCTGGTAGTCCACATGAAACTCGAGCTGAATGCCAACTTTTCTTACGGATATAGGTTACGCAGTGTGGGCAGCATCATTTTCTAGTGGAAACACATATTGTACCTATTGCGCTGTAGGGAAGATAGGGTTATTGATGACCAGCTTTTGTCAACGCTTGAACCCACTTGTCGTATGAATGTTTCTACATCCTGTCTCCGCAGTTATCTTTTTTCAAAACTCCAACATTCTAAAAGTTGGGGTCTGGGAATTCGAAAGCAGGCTATGCATATAACAATCAGCAAATGAAGCTTGCTGTGCAAGTCTGAATTTGGTTGCGCTTCTCCAAGCTGTTTTCTCTGTAGCCCACCTCCTCTGATGTTGATTTTCCGAGGTTGAGTGGCTTTTTGGGCTAGCTGGTTGAACATTATTTTAAAACAGCGCTAGAACACGGACAGATAGAAATAGGCAGCCCAATGTGTGTTTTTCGCTTTATATCTTACCGTGTTCTAGCGCTGTTTTAAAAAATATAATTTTGAGGGGTTGTCGACGGGGCGGAATGGAAATCAAGTGTATTGGAAACTGAAATAAATCCTGTTAACCGATATATTTATCAAACATTTATCAAAAGTGGCAGCTAACAACCAAAGACGAGGGACACGCCATATACCTCGGACACGTCAGAAAGAACGCGCATAGCGCGCGGTATGCGCCGCTCCGCACAACGAGCATACGCCAACGTCCGGTCGGCTGGCACTCCAGCAGCTGGTAGCGCCCTCTGCAGTGTGCCTCCGTCATCGGAAAAGCGGCCCCCGCTTCCATGCATTCTCGCCGCGATGGTCATATAGCCCAATTTTCTAAAGAAGTATACCGTCGGTGGCAGCATCCTAACCAGCTTCATTTCTTCCTTGTGTTAGCCAATAAAAAGTAGCAGGCTGCATATGTTCAACTTTTCGGTCCACGTATCTAACTTTCAATTGAATAAACACATCTGTCTATTTTGTTAGCCAAGATGCAGCCAAAGTTGGCGGTACACTTGTGCGTACACTGAAAAACATCTCGATCATTGTACAAAGGAAGATAATATGGCAGAAGAGATTATCGAAGCTGTCCTCATCCAGAGGAATGGGAAGGACTGCTCCTGCACCCAGTCTGTCGCATTGTCTACGAAAAAATATGTCAGGGGTTTAATCAAGGGTACGAGCAAAGGTCGAGCGACAGATGTGATTGTGCTGTGTGCTGGCTTATCAAGGCTAGCCCAAGAGCAGAACAGGAATAAAGATTGAAGATTACCGTCTCTACCTAGAAAAGCCACCGATCTAGAAGATGAAGCTGGCAGACAGCTGGACAAGCGTGATACAACATCGTCCCTGAACTAGAACTTAGCTGACTGTACGACAAACGGTCAAGTGTTGTTGGGGAGCGATGAGAACGACAAAGGCGTTGCCTTATCAAAACACCGAAAGGTGGAGTAATATATAGTGATTCTGTTGGCATGCGGGGTTATCAAAGTCACAGAAGTTTTAGGATTGCGGAGACACGGAAATCTACTTTTGTATCGAGTAGACCTGCAGACATAAATACATTTCTGAAGGTTCTTTCCTTACCAGTGTAGCCGCCTTCTTTTCGGCCTGTTTGCGATGTTTGTGATTTACCGTTGCCTGTCTTTAGCTTTGGTTTGTCGTGTTTCCATCGAACACATCGTTTACTTTATGACTCATTGACTTTTCTCCCGTTTCAAGCCTTGGCATCAGGGATTCTTTTTTTAAACTTCTCTCGTGAGAAGTTGCTTTAAATCTTTCATTTATATTGCAGTTTTCTCTTAGCCTGAAATTCTGTTGTCTGCCTTCGTTACATTTCATCTTTTGACATGATTTCCTGCTCCTTCAGCCTAGGGGCTTCATTTGGCCTCGTTTTCGTTTTTTTTTCGACGTTGAAAGATTCGTTTTTGATCATTGGTCGGTTTTTACCAGTAAGGTAGAAAGTTGGGCGAGTTGGTAACAAGGCATGAATGAAAACATGCACTGCGCTAAAAAAGACGACGACCAAACACTTTAAGAACTGGACAAGCGCAGACTTACAACTAAGTTTATTCGAACAAACAAACGAGATATACACAAAGAAACAAACAGGTGCAGCTGCGCGTATGCACCTGCGCGTACGTATGAAGCTAGACAAAGCTACTACCCGCTGTTTTCACAAACTAGAATTCTTTTTCGTCATAGAGATAAACTAACGCGAGCAGTTAAGAAGGCCTACTGTATCCTGACACAAGGTGATAGGTGCCTCAGCCAGCCTTCTGTCTCCCTTGCAGAATGTGAATATCTATACCTTGACAAAACTTGAAACGTAATAGTTTTTTTGACAATCTGGCGGTTCCACGCAGGTGCATCTGTTTGTTTCTCTGTATATATTTCGTCTTTTTGTTCGAATAAACTTAGTTGTGAGTCCACGCTTGTCCAGTTCTTTAAGTGTTTTGTCGTCGTATTTCTTAGCTCAGTGCATTGTTTCAGTCACGGTTTTATCAGCTCGTGTGCCTTGATACTTTGATGGATTTGTTTTTCAGACTTTTTGTGGTTGCTTTGACGCTTCTCTATTAGTTTTTTTTATTTACCCACATTTTCACTGCGCCCCCTTTCAATCGTATAGTCCTCTCTTCCTTCTTACTCGTTGCCCTCTGTAAGCTTTATATGTATGTGCCATTTAGTTACTTTTAATAAATGTTTAATAATAAAAGTCTGTTACGTATAAGGTATTTACTAAGGTAATCACTAATAGAATCAGGACAACCTTAGGCTGCAATCAAGCAAAGGATCAAGCAGGGTTTCGGAAACGGTACTCTACTATCGATCATATCCATACCATCAATCAGGTGATAGAAAAATGCTCGGAATATAACCAGCCCTTATACATAGCATTCATTGATTACGAAAAAGCATTTGACTCAGTTGAAACCTCGGCGGTGATGCAGGCATTACGAAATCAGGGGGTAGATGAGCCGTACGTGAAAGTGCTGGAAGATATATATAGTGGCTGCACAGCAACCATAGTTCTGCATAAAGAAAGTAACAAAATTCCCATAAAGAAAGGTGTTAGGCAAGGAGACACACTCTCCCCAGGAGACACAGCTTGTTTAGAGGAAGTATTCAGAGACTTGGAATGGGAGCAGTTAGGGATAAGGGTAGATGGAGAATACTTCAGTAATCTGCGATTTGCTGATGACATTGCCTTGCTAAGCAACTCGGGGGATGAACTGCAAATAATGGTTGATAACCTAGACAGAAAAAGTAGAAAGGTAGGCTTGAAAATCAATATGCAGAAGACTAAGGTAATGTTCAACAGCCTCGGGAAGGAACAGCAGTTTACATTAGGTAGCGAAATACTGGAAGTAGTAGGCGAATATGTCGACTTAGGACAGGTAGTAACGGCAGATCCCGACGATGAAAAGGAAATAACAAGAAGAATAAGATTGGGATGGAGCGCATTTGGCAGGCACTCCCAGATTATGATTAGCAGCTTACCGGTATCGCTCAAGAGGAAAGTATACAACAGTTGCATCTTACCTGTACTCAACTATGGGGCCGAAACGTGGAGGCTAACCAAAAGAGTTCTACTTAAGTTGATAGCAACCCAGAGGGCTATGGAACGAAAAAGGGTAGGGGTAACATTAAGAGATAGAAAGCGTGCAGAGTGGGTCAGAGAAATAACTCAAGAGACCGACATTCTAGTGGAAATTAAGAAGAAGAAATGGACATGGGCAGGACATGTAGTGCGTAGAGAGGATAACCGATGGTCGCTGAGGGTAACAAACTGGATTCCAAGGGAAGGAAAGCGTAGCAGGGGGCGGCAGAAAGTTAGGTGGGCGGATGAAATTAAGAAGTTCGCAGGGGTCAAGTGGATGCAGCTAGCACAGAACCGGGTTAAGTGGAGAAATATGGGAGAGGCCTTCGCCCTGCAGTGGGTATAATCAGGCTGATGATGATGATGAATAAATGTTTGTCAGACATGTTACTCGCTTTGCTCCGAAGGTGGCCCCCATATATTGATTCATGCTAAAAAGCAGAAAACCACATTCTGAGAAATAGTGATGTGTTCTGGATGCATTGTGTATGGACGTATATTCACCAAAACAACGGTACACAAGGCACACTTCTGGTGTAGAATTCCTCTCCTTAATTACAAGCTTTATAGATTTGGCTGCTCGCCCTCAACCGTGTGTTCATTCCGCAATTGCTCTAATAAATTTAATAATTTCTTCCTCCCCTGTTGTCATCTCGATTCTCTCCGAAAGCTTTTCATCGAAATTCCAAGCCACAAATTGTCTATCTCCTTGCACATTCTAATTTAATGTCGTTTGGCGCTACTCAGCTGGGGTTCTGCAACGGTACAGTGCGCTCCGCGGCTAGCAAGTTTTGTAACGCCTCTGGAAGGATTCTCTCATAGGAGCACCGATTTTTTATTTTTATTTTTTATTTCTTGACTTTCTCCCCTGTAGTCTCTATTTGTGTTGTAATCTATTGTTACGACTTTCTTAATAATGCCACCTGACGGTTCGAGGTAGCGCTTGAACGACGAAGAAGTTGGAGACTCTCGCGCGCTTCGGCTAGCTAGGACTGTGGACTCTTGAGCTTGTGCCTTCGTGTTACCATTTCCCTAGAACCTCTGTCTTGACTGTGTGTATCTGCCCCTGTTGCCGATACCCATAAATCCCTGTCTTCGTGACAGTTTTGGTGGAGCCGCTGGGTAATTGTCCTCTCAATGTCGCACACCCCTCCGCGAACCAACGACACCGAGCTTTTGCCTGTAGACATGCCAGTTCATCGCGTCAGCCGGAGGAACCTGAGCCTTCCTCCCGAACACGGGCCCTTGGAGTCTACTTCAACAACGAGCCTCCGGCCAGCCACGCAAAGCACTACGTCGGTCATGCAAGGTACTCCTGTTTACTTTCAAAACCCCCGAGTGCCGAAATCGTTCCATGGCACTGCGCATGAAGACGTTGAGGATTGGCTAACTCAGTTCGAACGAGTCGCATCCTTTAATCAATGGGACGACAACTTAAAGCTACGGAACGCCATTTTCTGCATGGAAGACCATACTTTGACATGGTATGAGAACCGAGAGGCACAATAACATCATGGCCTCAGTTCCGCCGTCATATCGTAGAGGCGTATGTAAACCTAGATGGGCGCGAACGAGCAGAACGTGCTCTACAATCTCGGAAACAGATGCCAAACGAGTCCGTCATGATGTATGTTGAGGACATGACGAAGCTATTTCGACGTGCGGATCCCAACATGTCTGAAGAGAGAAAGCTGCGCCACCTGATGCATGGGGTTAAAGAACAGATTTTCGCTGGTCTTGTACGTAGCCCACCAACTACAGTTAAATCATTTTTAACAGAGGCGGTCACCATGGAAATGATCCTACACCAGCGCCGCTCGGCGGTCTACGACAGCCCAATCCTCGCTACAACTGCTGCCGAGCCTCTTACAACTGCTGTAAGCAATACTGAACAGCTCCGAGATCTTATTCGTGCAATTGTACGCGAGGAACTGCAGAAGGTTGTGGCACGTTCCAACCCAGGGGTGATTCTCTCGCACATATGATCCGCGAAGAGATTCAGCAAGTCACGCAGCCATCTCTACATGTTGCTGAAGCTCAAAGTACCCCTGTTCTTGATTGTTCCCGTCCGACTTACGCTGACATTCTCGGACGCCCAGTTCCCGTCCAAGCTCCGTTGTCTACGTTACCACCAACCCAGTGCATGCCCTTCCAGCAGCCAACGCAATACATTCCTGTACAGCAGCCAACGCGGTACGTGCGGCCACCGCGATCAAACATTCGACGAACGGACGTCTGGCAGGCCCCTCGGAGCAGCCGCCTTTGCTACCACTGTGGGGAACCTGGTCACATTTTCCGGCGGTGCCGAAACCCGGGTGGTGCCGTTATCGGGAACTCGGACCGGAGGGTTTTTACACCAACGCACCTAGACGCACGTTCGGACAACTACCTCGTGACATTGGAGACAACCTCGCACAAGAGAGCCTCCGGATGGCGCGCCGACAATCCAGGTCTCCATCACCACGTCGGCAAACCCCTTCAACAACTGGTGACTTCCCGGGAGCACCGCCTGGTCGCTCGCCAAGCCCCCACCGGGAAAACTGTATTGAGCGACCTCCGTGGGCGGGGCCGCTAAATGTCAGCACAAAGATGTCCCCCCAATGAGAACAGATATGGATTTTGGAGCAGAAACGACCGCATTTGGTCCACGAGACCGGCTATCGCTGGACATCTCTCTGCGCATCGATGGTCATAATGTTGGCGCTTTAGTGGATACTGGAGCAGACTTTTCGATTTTGAGTGGGAAACTGGCAGCGAACCTTAGGAAGGTTATGAGACCATGGTGTAGCACGCAAATACGCACGGCTGGGGGGCATGTAATTACTCCTATGGGACAGTGCACGGCTCGAATCCTGATTCGTACGTCAACGGTCGTTGTCACCTGCGTCGTTGATTCTCGGTGTGGATTTCTTGCGGGAACGGTCTCGTTCTCAACGGAGAAAGCGGCTGCCAGCCCCACCGATGGCCAACGTACGTGCGCCCTACGGGTTTCAGCCGAGTGTGTTTCAGTGCCTCCCCGCGCCAGTGTGTTTGTGAGTGTTGTGTGCGACGGGCTTCGTGACGGGCCGATAATAGCTGAAAGCAACCGTTCGCTTTTATTTTCTCATGGGTCTGTGCAGCTCGCAGCTTAATTATTCTCAGCAATGGTCACTCTGAGCTTCTCGTCACGAACTTCACGAATGAATCTCGCCACCTCTATTGCTCTACTGCCATCGCTTTCGGCGAACGGTTAAAGGAAGTTTCTGAATGTTTTGCGTCTGACATTATTGATACTCCCAGTGTCCTAGACCACATCTATGTTAGCAGTGACCTTTCTTTCTGTCAACAACGCGCCCTGCGTGCCTTACTGCTGGAGTACGCCCCGTGCTTTGCCTCATCATCGAAAGTCCGGCAAACTTTTATCGCCAAGCATCGCATCTTAACGTCTGACGATGCCCGACCTAATCGACAGCAGCCGTGCCATATTTCGGCCAAAGAACATGAGGCAATTCGGACACAAGTCCAGGAAAGGCTTAATGATGATGTTATTCAGCCGTCTAAAAGTCCGCGGTCGTCGCCAGTCGTGTTGGTTAAGAAATAGGATGGCACGCTGCGTTTTTGCGTTGATTACAGGAAACTGAATGACATCACAAAAAAAGATGTATATCCGTTCCCCCGTATCGACGATTCACTCGATAGACTTCGCAACGCCAAGTTCTTTTCCTCCATTGATTTAAAAAGTGGTTATTGGCAGATAGAAGTGGATAAGCGCGCTCGAGAAAAGACTGCCTTTGTGACACCCGATGGCTTATATGAATTTAAAGTATTGCCTTTCGGTCTGTGTTCAGCGCAAGCGACGTTCCAGAGAATGATTAACACCGTATTTGCTGGTCTTAAATGGCAAACCTGTTTGGTTTATTTGGACGACGTCATCGTGTTTTCAGAAATGTTTGACCAACATCTTAAGCGGGTGCGAACGGTACTGGACGCTCTTCGCTCGGCCGATTTGACACTCAAACCGGAAAAATGTCACTTTGGATATCAGCAGCTAAAATTTCGTGGTCATGTCGTTAGCGCTGACGGTGTCCGGCGTGATCCTGATAAAACAGCCGCTGTAGCCAATTTTCCCATCTCTACCACGAAGAAAGCAGTCTGACGTTTCTTGGGCCTGTGCGCGTACTATCGCCGTTTCATTGCCGATTTTGCCAAGATTGCAGAACCTTTGACGCGCCTGACACGTGATGACGTCCCGTATGTCTGGTCTTCCGAGCAGCAGGAGGCATTCACCGAGCTGCGCCAACGGCTGCACAATCCTCCCGTTCTTGCACACTTCGTTGAGGACGCTGCCACCGAAATTCACACCGACGCCAGCAATGTCGGTCTGGGTGCTGTTCTGGTCCAGCACCAGCAAGGCGAGGAAAAAGTGATCGCTTATGCCAGCCGCACCCTTTCTCGGGCAGAATCAAACTACTCAACCTCTTAAAAGGAGTGTCTCGCCGTCGTTTGGGCCACAAGGAAATTCCGACCTTACCTCTACGGCCGTAAATTTAAAGTTGTGACAGATCATCATGCTTTGTGTTGGCTAGCTAGTCTTCGAGATCCATCAGGACGTCTTGCACGGTGGAGCCTTCGTATGCAGGAGTTTGATTACTCTGTCGTTTATAAATCCGGACGTAGACATGAAGATGCTGACACACTGTCTCGATCACCCGTGGAGTTGGCCATGACAGTACGGATGAAGACGCCCATTTTCTTGGCATTATCAGTTCCTCTGATTTAAAGGCCCGGCAACGCACTGATCCAGACCTCAAAACTGTTATCGATCCTCTGGAAGGTTTCGATTCTACAGTATCTCGACTGTTTGCTAAGAACTAGTCATCCTTCTGTACGCGCGACGGTATCCTCTACAAGAAAAGCGCCGGCAACAGTGACCGAGCCTATCTTCTAGTCATCCCTGCAGATCTCCGCAATGAAATCCTTCATGCTTGCCATGATGAACCCACCGCTGGACACTTGGGCTTTGCACGCACTCTTACCAAATTGCGCCAGGCCTACTACTGGCCCAAACTTACCGCCACCGTTTATCGATATGTTAGAGGTTGCCGCGAGTGCCAGCGACGCAAGACACCGCCATTGAAGCCAGCGGGTTTCCTGCAGCCTATTCCCCCACCGCTAGTACCATTCGACCAAATTGGTATGGACTTTCTTGGCCCTTTTGCTCTATCGTCAGCTGGCAATAAGTGGATTATCGTGGCTACAGATTATCTGACTCGTTACGCGGAAACTATGGCGGTGCCACGTGCAACATCCTCCTAAGTGGCACAGTTTTTCATGACGCAGATTGTCCTCCGTCATGGCGCCCCTTCATACGTCATCACTGATCGTGGCAAGGCATTTACAACGCGTCTTCTTGAAGAAATTTTCAACTGAGCCAGACACATCACCGAGAGACTACTGCTTACCATCCTCAGTCTAATGGCCTTACTGAGCGACTAAACAAAACAATAGCAGACATGCTCGCCATGTATGTCGATGTCCGGCATAAAACATGGGACGAGATATTGCCTTATGTCACATTTGCATATAACACGGCCGTCCAAGAAACAACTCGATTCACTCCTTTTCGCCTAGTATACGGACGCGAATGTACAGACCATTCTCGACGCTATGCTGCCATATGCGGCTGACGACCAGCTGCTTACCGCTGACGCAGAAGAATTCACCAACTATACGCTGAGGAAGCTCGCCAACCCGCCCGTAATCACATTACAAAACAGCAAGCAACAGATGCACGCCGATATAACGACCGGCATCGCTATGTCGTGTTCCAGCCTGGTGATAAAGTCTGGGTGTGGACACCTGTCCGGCGCCCAGGCCTGTCAGACAAACTTCTCAATCGTTACTTCGGACCCTACAGAGTGTTGCATAGTCATACATGTGGTGTGGATGGACATGTCCTACTGGATATGTGTGGCGGTGGTGTTTAGTGTATGACTATGTGACAATTTGGTGATATTTGCTTGTCCAGCGTGGTATGAGTTACTGGGCAAAGCAGAGGTGTGCGGTAACAAGACAGTGAGAATTTGTGACTGTCATGTTTGGACGAGGTATATGGTCTGCGAGGAAGAAAGTGCCACTATCCCCTGATAAAGAAGAGGAAGAAGAGAAGAAGAGGAAGATGAGATTGGTCAATACCATGTTTGGACGATGTTAAGGTCTGCGAGGAAGAGAGTGCCATTATCCTCGTGGCAAAGAAGAGGAAAATGACAAGAAGAGGAAGATGAAATGTGCCTGAGTGTAGAAGAGGAGGCGTGGTGAAGATGAAGTGTTTTCAAATTCTAATTACAGTTGGTAGTGTGCGCGTGTGTTGTGTATCTTCTTTTGTGTTTGTGTTTTTTGCGCCACATATCTGAATACGATGCAGCACCAGCTAGCCCCTCAAGCCGTTATTTTGAAGTTGGAGACTCTCGCGCGCTTCGGCTGGCTCGGACTGTGGACTCTTGAGCTTGTGTCTTCGTGTTACCATTTCCGGGAACCTCTGTCTTGACTGTGTGTATCTGCCCCTGTTGCCGATACTCATAAATTTCTGTCTTCGTGACAATATCTATCGCATATTTATTCAATTTTCTTGGCCCGCTTTTTCACGATTGCAATGTCGAAATTGCGGACGGTACTTAGGTTCCAAAAAAATGAAATACCCCCCCCCCCCTATGTTTTTTTTCTGAATTTTGCGTCGATATCTTGACGCGACGGGTGTGAAAGATCAAACCTTTTGGTGTAAACGGCTCTGCTATTACGGATACTCAGTGTCCTAAAGTACTAAATCAAACATTTTGCAGCAATTTTGTTTTTTCTTCATGCATCACGTTGCCCACAGTGGATCATTGCTGTTTTCCATTAATAGACGCAGTAACCATCGAGCTCGAGATTATTGAACAATAATAGACAATCTTAAATTGTCTACAAGCCCCGGCTCTGATTTGATTAATGCTAAGTTCTTGAAGAGCACAAAACTTTATTATTCATCATTCACTATAAAAAAATTCAGCAATCGATCGAGACGACTGTACTTCCGCCTGACTCGACGGTATGCAAGGCGGTTCCACTGCAGAAGTCAGGTAGTACAAACTCCCCTCTAAATTACCACCCGATATCTTTAACTAGCATAGCGTGCAAACGTTTAGAGCGTGTCTTGTATACTAATATAGTCAATTTTCTGGAATCCAATTTCTTCTGCACAGACGCCCAACATGGCTTTCGTAAATCGTTCTGATGCGAGACACAAGTGCTTACTTTCACGCAACAACTTCATGCCATTATTGATCGTCGCTCATACACGGATTGAATCTTTTTAGACTTTGCTAAGGCTTTCGAGAAAGTTTGTAATAAGCTAGTCCTCTTTGAACATAGCAGGCTGAATATTAACCCAAGCATAAAAACATGGCTCGAATATTTTATTTTTGTTTTTTTGTGCAATCGCACACAATTTGTAGTAGCAAGTAAACTTCATTCGCCATTGTCAGGTGCTCATTCCGGAGTTCCTCGGGGATCCGTCTTAGGCCCCCTTTTGTTCTTCATATACATAAATAATCTCCCTCTCTGAGGGAGATCATTCATTTATTTGCAGATGACTACGTAATATTCCGTTAAAGTAAAAAACTTTAATGACCCTATATTAATGGAATATGTTAATGGAAATATATAATAGAATTTGTGACTGGTGTGCCACATGGTGTATGAAACTAAACACCGCTAAATATAAAGCATTACGTATTTCGCGCGTTTTGACCCATCCCATCTCTTACTACCTTGTGACGACATGGCACTAGAACTGGTCACATCATACCGCTATCTAGGAATTCACATAACAAGTGATCTAACATGGTCTGTTCATATCGATTCCACAAGTACCAATGCCAGTCGCGATCTTAGTTATCTTCTTCGTAACTTCTCTAATTCCGTCTCACTGAAACCTGTTCGTTATAAATCATTAGTTCGCATTTAATCAAGAATATGCTGCGTCCATATGGGATCCCAGCATGGATAACCTCATCACCGCCCTCAAATGCGTACAAAATAACTAAGCTCGCTTCATACTTCAGAATTGCACTGCTAGCCTAACATCTCTCAAAGACACATTGCAATTAACGTCGCTTGTTTTCCGTCGTAAGTACGCTCGCCGTCGTAAGTACGCTCACAAAATTATGCACCATAACCCCATGCTACGTAGCGATCTTGTGCCCCTTTCACCCTTTAATTTACAGATGGCTATGCATTGCGAATAATATTGTATAATTTCTTATTACTTTTGTTGTTTTATACTCTTTTTTGTACTCAACTATGCCCCTCTGCTTGGACCCAAGGGTCTCCAGTATGTAATAAATAAATAAATAAATATGTCTCATCCCGAAATGATAATTCCCATAAGGCATTCCTGTCTTTAACCCAAAATGTGCAGCATGCTCTTTCATTTCACGAACAGCAGAGGACTGGAATCACCTTCCCGGGCCCGGCCTCCATCACCGATCATTAAGTCATTTCTACTGCTATAGCTCAAACTGTAGGAGTAGCACTATCAGCACTCTGTAAAAAAGCTCCCTCTTTGTATTCGCTCCCCTCTTCAATGCCCCCGGCCGTGAGGGTGAAAATAAATAAATTAACATTTTGTTTCCTAATCAAACTTGGCGAACATCTAAATACTTTTGGCAAACTCGATTAAAGTTGGCTTGAAGTTCAAGCCAGGATAGCGCTCTTAAACTTATTCCGAGTTCCTTTACGGCGGCCGAACTGCTGGCAGCAAACCAAGCCTGCCAAGGTCCACCGAATGGCCAACAATTCCAAGTCTACGTAAAAACACGCTGATAGAGTTATCAGGGTTGTTTTTCGCCTGCTTTTGGCAATATGGACCGCCAGATATGGTGTTGTGTCGGGACGCAGTATGACAACAAGCTGCAGATCGGGCCACGGACGTCGCACCACCTGAGGACTCCGACGACTGCACTACTGAGTGAGCAAGCGCACCGCTCTCTAAATGCTAGTCTTGTAGAAATGTGTTTGCTTTGATTCGCATGAAAAATTATTCGAGAATGTGTTCTCCGAAACTAAAGGGCGAAGTGCTTGGCATGCATGCATATATATATATATATATATATATTGTGAGAGAAGGCCAGGTCGAGACGCCAAAGTCGTGACGGCAAGGCAAGGTACATCGTGTCAGCGTTTTAATTTGATGGTTAACCCAGGCGCGTGCTGGAGCCGGCGCCGCGGGACGATGACGATGGTATGTACAAAAGAAAGATTATGGTATGTACAAACGAAAGAAGATCCGAAAGAAGGGGCAGCGTTGGCGTAGCGGTAGAACATCCGCCTCGCATTCAAGAGAACGGGGGTTCAAATCCCGGTGGCGCGCAATTCTTCACCGGAATTAAATAAAAAAAAATCCGCGTGTCGATGGAATTGCATAAAACAGGTTTTGCGACCTGATGTCGGTGAACACCTCCGGCAACACACTCCCTCACCAGAACAGGAGTTGGCCACCCTGGTGCAGTAATTGGCCGCAACCTCTCATGATAAGCTCCATAAAATCCCGGCCCTCAGTCATCAGCGGCTGTGGAACAACTGACCCACAGTGGTGGTCAGACCTGTGACGCAGCAGGGGGTGCTAAGAATTCTTGGATCCGCCGGACAGGCCAACATTGGAAACTGCCCCAGCAACGTTTAACGCTAGAACCCTAGCTAGGGAGGCTAGTGTAGCAGTGTTGTCAGAGAAACTAGAGGGTATGAAATCAGATGTCATGGGGCTTAGTGAGGTTACGAGGCCGAATGAGGCATATATTGCACTGAACGATGGGTATCTACTGCATTATCGAGGTTTACCAGAGAGACGAAAACTAGGAGTAGCTTTCCTTGTCAATGAGTATATTGCGGGTATTATAGAAATTCTATAGCATTAATGGGAGGATGGCAGTTATCGTAATTAGGATTAATAATCGGTGTAAACTGAAGTTGCACAGGCCTATGCACCTACTTGTAGTTATGATGACCAGGCAGTTGAAAGCGTCTACGAAGATGTAGAATCGGCAGTGCAAAAAGTAGACACCGTATGCTGCACTAATCGGGGACTTCAATACCAAGGTAGGGGAAACTCAGGCAGGAGACCAGGTAATAGCTGACTATGGGTCTATGAATAGCAGGCTCTAAGAATAGCAGTGGGGATTGCTAGTTGAGTTTGCAGAGCGCAATAACTGAAGAGTCATGAATACGTACCTTCTTCGGCAAACGGAAGAACTGGAAATAGACAGGGAAAAGCCCTAACGGGGTGAGTAAAAATAAAATTCACTTCATAATGTGTTCAACACCCGCCAATATGCAAGATGTAGCAATCGGGAAAGCGCGATGCAGTGACCACATGATCGTGAGGTCCCGAATTAGCCTAAATCGGAAGAAGGAACGCAACAGACTAGTAAGAAAGAAACCTATCAACAAATTAGCGGGGAGGGGGAGGGCAGAAGAGTTCAGGATCTCGCTACAGAATAGATATTCAGCTCTAACTGAGGATGGCGACATTACCCTAGAGGCAATGAACAATAATTTCAGAGATATCATTACTGAGTGCGCGGTAGAAGTAGGTGGTAGGATAGTTAGAGAGGATACCGGTAAGCTGTCTAAGGAGACGAAAGATTTGATTAAAAAACGGCAGATTATGAAAGCTTCCAATCCAACAGACCAGATCAAATTGGCCGAGATATCAAAGCTAATCAATAAGCGCAAGGTGGCCGATATAAGGAAGTATAACATGGAGAAAATTGAGCATGCTGTAAAGAACGGGGGAAGCCTTAAAGCGGTCAAGAAGAAATTGGGCATAGGCAAAAACCAGATGTATGCGATAAGGGACATGGCGGGCAACGTCATCACTAATATGGACAAGATATTCAAAGTAGCCGAGGAGTTCTATACAGATCTCTACAGTAGCCAAAGTAGTCAGGACCGTAACGAGATTGGCGGTAAGGAAAAACAGTCAGACGTTCCACCAGTGACGAAGGACGAGGTCAAGAAAGCATTACAAACTATGAAAAGGGGGAAATAAGCTGGAGAGGATCAGGATCCGTATTACGCACCACTCTCAAAATCGCTCTCAAGTTTGAGAGCGTGACGTCAAAATGACGAGGCT
This sequence comes from Amblyomma maculatum, assembly GCA_023969395.1. NCBI lineage: Eukaryota > Metazoa > Arthropoda > Arachnida > Ixodida > Ixodidae > Amblyomma > Amblyomma maculatum. Next base: position 26,536 of record JAJIZL010028396.1, read on the forward strand.
CGGACATGTGAAGTGTGACGACATCACGGCTTTAGCCAATTACAAGCAGGCTAGCGTGCTTAATAGCAAAGCCCCACCCCGGAAACTTTTATTTGCACGATAAAGGGGCCGTGTGCAAACATTTTTCGTGAAAACGCAGCGAGTAAAAACATAAATGTTCTATTTACCTAAGAAACATTGTTCAAAGCTATAATACAGCAACTAAAAATAGAAGCATTTTCAGTATTACAATTAAATGTGCGCCTAGGTAACGATTTTTGCCGCGAGGGTCAGCTGACGACAGCGAGGCGTGAACATGGCGGCCTGCAAAGAAACAGCTGATTTTCCCGTCTAGTTGCTGCTTTTTACGCGTAGTTTAAAATCGAGGTCCTCTGCGGATGTTGTTAGGTGCCGGAAAAATCTGACTGAAAGCAGTAAAGGCTACGAACCTGCAGTGAACAGCTTGGTGAAAGTGTTTGTCACGAAAATAGCTTGCCGAAGAGTGTTTTCCCTCAGTGCTTACCAGCGATGACAAGAGCGACGAGCGGTAGCCATGTGATCTAGTGTTCTTTCTTTGGAAAATACAAGAGGAAAATGAAGGCTACACTATTACTTCTACCGATAGATGGAAGCTGACAGTATCAGTAAAGTAGGTGTCAGCCGCTATGCAAGAGCTCGCGACTGCAGTGCGGGAAACGAGATCCGACGCACGACCCTTCACCACTGACTTGTCGTGCAAGCCACAGTGGCTCGCTGCTGTGCTTCGCAACCAGTTGACTTCAGGCACATTGGGCTCGGTTATTCATATTGCGATTGATGCTACTGCTGCTCCATTCCGTTCATGTTCAGTAGCTGATGTTCTGTGTGAGGTACAGAAACCGACGTTTACGCTCCGTTTTGGTTTGTTCAAGAGAAAGAAAGCACTCTTTTTTTTTTCAATTGTCACCGAGGCGAGAACGAGTTTGTTCTACCAGACCTCAGTTTAGAGGCGATAAAGGTGGCCCGATCAGGGATGTCTAGTATGTTGCATTTCGCGCAGCGGTAAGAGTGATGGTGTTGGTCGCACATTGTGGCAAGGCCTCTCTGACGGTGTCATAGTTTCTGTTCGTGCTAGACGGTGTCCACTCTGTCGGCAGGAAAAGCAAGCGTATCATGCATGTGATGCCGCGAGCGAGCTCGAAAACGTCTCAATTTCTGCGATCGCACTATGACAACTAGCTTTCAAGTGCCTTTATATCCATCAAAGAGTCTTTAGTGTTTCAAAATATGTTCATTTTACACGCGTTAGCATTCTCTTTCAATATTGTGTGAATTACGTACAAGCCTTTTCTATTAAAATATCAGTTTGAACAGAAGATTAATTTGTTTGGTTATTTGTTGAAAAGACTTAGAAAATAAATGCCAATGACAAAAGTAGCTGTGCAAAATGTGCATATCACACATTTATGGCGTAGTCATTTATTGGATGCTTATAGTTAAGCTTCCTCTACTGTCTTCAAGCTGTTTAGCATTCTTCTTGACAGTGTTGCACGTTTTAATAGTGTAATATAACCTTTATTCACACATAGCCCCAGCAATGCATTTGTTATGATTGCAGTTATTTTATTGTCACTAAGATTTTTGTCATTCAGCAGTCATTCTGGGCACTGAAGCCAAGTAAAATGCATTATTCTCCTAGCAGCTGCTACAGCAGAGCAGCAGCTACAGCTTTGTTATATCTGATATAGAAGCATTTTGTATACTGCACCATACATACAGTACCTATTTTTATAGGTAGCTTCAATATGCAATGGAATGGCTTCTTTGGGCCTAGTAATTTATTCTCGAATGTACATATCAATGTTGTATGGTCAATGTATATCAAGGTACAGCCTCGTCCACTTCTAGCTAGAACACGGTCACTGCTTTCAAGGTGTCATTGCATCCGACCCGGCCACGCAGTAATCTAAAGTGGCTGGCCATGTGAAGCAGCACATCCGTGTCTCTGTGTGCTTGCATCGCTTTGCATCGATATCTGCCTGCGTCAGATACAATGTTGCTTTAAAAGCAGTGACCGTGTTCTAACTAGAAGTGGACGACCCTGTACATGTGCTTCTCTATATGCTGCCTCTTTTGCAGTAAAAACACTCAAGTGAAATGCTGCTGCCAAGAAATAAGTGTTTCTACTGAATATAAGTGGCAGTAAAAGAAAGAAAGATCTTTGCTGGTAGTATTTTCTGATTACAATCAGCATCATGAACATTTACTGCCTTGCTGTAATATTGCACTTTTCAGTTTAAGCATGTTTACACCACAGTGACCACAGCCAACTGTACCAGGCTGCAAGACGGTAGCAGAGAAGAGACAGCGAGCTGGGACTGGGATGGCTTGGCGCTGGTGTAATCAGCCATGACTTCAGTGGGTAGTTGCCGTCTCATGGGTAGCCAAAATATGACATCCACTTAGGCCCATCTTTTGCTAATCTCAACAACTTTTGACCATGCTTTAGCACTCAAGTGAAGATCCATACTAAGTAGCCCACAGCCAGAATCGTAAACATTCGCAGGAATGCTTACAACGTGTGCCAATGCTGTTTAGGCAAGCATCATTGTGAGGACAGCCTTGTAACTTGGTAGTGATGATTACCTGCATAACAGAAGATATTTGTCTCCTATTGATTTTGCCATGAACAAAATTTCACTGCAACATGCATTCTTTGGCATATAGCCCGTCTCAGCATATTCAGGAAATGTATCTCTTGCCAAAGCCGAAATCTAAGTCAGTCTCTCCCTGCAAGGCTTGTTTTCAAAAAAAAAAAATCTTGTCCTCAGAAAAGACTCCCGGTCTTTGAAGAAATGAAAAGAAGCAGGCGTTTTTACGGCGCATTCACTTTCAAGCCGCGAATGTGTCGCAGGCAGGGAGCGTGACAAATGGCCCGAAACCAGTCATCGATGAGCAAGGCGCGCTGGACAATCAATAGTCCCTTCATCCTGTGCTTTACATATAAAGGGCAGGTATACAGAACCCTTTCGACAGCTCTCGCTAGGTCATTTTGAAGACAACTGTTATAAAAAAAATGCACGAGTGGGAACGAGACCTTTTGGTTGGAAAAAAAGCCTCGCAGGGAAGCCGACTTACAACAAGTGGTATTGCGCACATCAATGCATATAATCAAGATCGTTCGATCACCAACACGGGTTTTTAGATCTTAATCAGGAAAAAGACACAGGTGTTCAGCAGACCTTCGATCACCTTTCGGTGCACAGGAGTACCGCTATCAAACATTATGGTGTCGCAGCGCTGGCAGACAAGGACAAGACTATGGACACACACAACTGTACTGAACTTACAACTTTATTTTGGACGCTTTTGATTCGCGCATATAT
>JAJIZL010028396.1:40684-81816 GCA_023969395.1 Amblyomma maculatum
GCGGGGGGGGGGGGGGGGGCATTGTGAGCAACGCATGCCTAGCCGGGAGGAAAGAAAGGGCAGTGAAGGTCGCTGTCCTTCCGCGATGACTGCTTCACGGGAGAAAAGGCTACAAGACGTGAAGTTGAAAGCAGTTTGGAAAATTGCTTTAGTCAAGGCCCTCGGGCGGAGAGGCGACAAAAGGACGAGAGAATGGAAACCATATGTTCTTTGCGCCAAGCATGTGAGGAGGAATGCACAGAGTTTTGCCCTCGGCTTCGCTAAAACAACGAGAAGTGCGTTCGGAGCTCTTTGGCCGCCTCGGTTGCTGGCTCGGTAACGTTTTCAGTGGCGTGATAATTTCGCTACATTTTTTTTTGTTAATGCGAAATGCGTTTTACCTATGTGTTTCAGTAATAATCACATACGTAAAACAATCTTCAGTTTTCACGGAATCGTTCTCGGTTCGAACAAATGGACATAATTTTTTTACTAAAGATGGCACGCAGGTTCATGACGGAGTGCTCTTGAAACGTCATCACGCGGAACTGAGCGATGCAGCAGCCCGTATGCTTGCTGCATTCCCATTAAGGAAAAGAAAAGCGAAAAAGACCATAACTACGGTTACTTCAAGGTTAAAATTCCAATGTTATTAAGTTTTATTTTTTTCAAATCAGGTCGACGTTTAGAGCAAGAAAAAATCCGCGTAGAACTAAGCGTGGGCATATAAAGCAGCAAGAGATACAAAATACTTGACGAGCTAAGATCTGAAGAACTCAATTGGCAGTAAAGAAAGAATAGAAAGAAAGCAAGGGTCAACAGAAACTATATCTACGATCTTGGGACAAGGTGTAGTCCTCAGAAACAAGCGTGGTAAAATCATCTTTCCGCCCGCGGAAGCTGCGCTTGTGAAAGTGGCAGAATATTTCAGAGGAAACCTAATTCTCAATCATGTGTCAGATTCTTCGACAGTGATGTTCTCTAACAATGCCCCAAAACTGCCTAAATAACGCACTCACATTACTTTTAAGATATATGAATTGCGATTAGCTATCTGGTTGACACGATGGGATAGAATTGTTTAGTTCTCTGGAGGGAAACGCCTTCGGTGCGGTGAATATGGTTGGATAATAAGGCATAGAATGTCTGAAGAATAGTTTCTGATCAGTGCTTAGGAGAACGCTGTCAAAAGCTGAGTCAAATGCATCATTATGAGCCATGTATTGCTGCTTTCGAACAAAAATAACTTCCATAGAGAGCATCGTTATGCAATTTCAATTTTGTTACCATATATGCTGGCGACACATGAGCGAGCATTCATTGCACTGTAGGTAATTGTTTTAATTTTTTTAATTTTTTCGTTTGCCTTACCACATGTAGTGCTGTTTATTTTTTTTATTATTTTCTACATGCACACAACGTTTTGACAGTGTGCGATTTACGTCGTATTAGAACACGAACCATTCCAGGGCAGTTCAGATTTCTTTTCTTGTCAAGTGAATTAGCTAGACGTAGTGTAGAATATATGTTGCTTGTATTTTTCTTTGAGCTGAAATATTTTATGCGCTGCTACACCGAGGGCCAAAGTCGTTCAGTCTTTATCTGTCTATTGCTGAAGCCCACAGCAGAGCGCTAAAGAGTACAGGAATACGATGCAAATTTGTGTTTAGTAGATATTAGAACTCGAAGGCCTTGAAAGCAGCCCAACATATCTGTCTATAAGAACAGCTAGAACTGAGGCGTGGTATAATCGGTGCTGATGCTGAATGCCGGAAACAACTAGCGTAATGGCGAATCATGCAGTGAGTGTTTGATTGGCTAGCGCGATCGATCTCTCCCACCTCTGCTATCGCTTGGACAAATGTAGGGTTTCTCTCTATTGCGTAAAATAAGGCGGAAATAATGAAGCTACGCGTGCGTGTTTCCAATCATGGACAAACGTTTACAGGATGTGGATTCACCGGATATATTCGATCGTTTCGGCATTTACTATCCAAACGCAGCCACTGTTGTTTGTTCAAGCGAATCACACGTTCTGTTGCGTCCTTTGTATTTGAGTATACCTTGCGTTTCATGACTGCGCAGGAGGTTTTCCGCGGACACGCATCTATTAAACGCTTGCTTGTCAGATGTGTGCTCAAGCGTGTGCGTATGCTTGTGCACTCGTATGCGTATATATAGGCTCATAAAACGAAATCCCATGCTCGAGAGTTGTTGTCGAGATGTGTTCAGAATCTGTGCACTGATGTGTCCATTACTTTCAAACATCCTAGTTTGACGAGATGAGAAAAACAAATCGTCTCCACCGAGAATCGGACTCCTAGCCTAGCTAGCGCTTTAACCAACTGCGCTAAACCCTGGATCGCGAAACTAGCACCATACATAATTCTCCGTGTCTACCGTGATGATAGCGACGAGAATGACGCTGCAATTAGTGATAATGACAATGATGACAGTATCAATGGTAATGACGCTGCGTTTAGTTGATAACGATAATGATACGTGATGCACCGTATACAGCAGCATTAATCTCGCCTTCGCAAATTTCTGCAGTGTAGATTTCACGTGCTGTCAGAATTTTTTCAGCAGTGTGCTAAAGTTTGGAACACTATCTGTGTTAGCTACGTCCACGCGTGATCGACATCCGGCCCTCTAGTCTGCAGGAATTGTCTCGAAGATATTATATGCAGAATTTTACATAACAATTAATCGTGCCTAAAATTATAAATAAAAGAGTACTCTACCAAAATTGTCAAATATAATAGCAGGCCATCCGCAACAATTAGTGAATCACGGAAATTATATTCAGAAAAATATATTCTACATTTTCCGTGATGGGCGCTTCTGTGCATTTTGTGTGGTCAGCCCAGTCAAACACTTTTAAGACAATCTGTACATTAATCCTAAAAGCATTATATATATGGTGACCCAAATTATGTATGGCGTATGAATATCTTCTACAGTTGAACGTAAACTGATGTCCGGGCCAGCGAAAAATTTAGTTGGGACGAAATTAGTCCAAAAACAGTTATATTGGGATACATGCATATTGAAAAATGTCTGTGTTGGTCAGAGCTGCTTCTACTGTTTTTTAGTGCCGACGCAGCCTGAAATGTGCAGTAGTGACCAGCCATCAAAGCTCGTTAGACAATAATGACCACTAGAAACCATGATATATACAATATTGGAATGCCACCAAATCTGATTGGACAATATTGACCAATCTATGTCAAGATATATTTCATGTTGACAAGCCATCCATATTGGCAGAACATTATTGCCCAACCTATGCCATTAGGATGCAATGCTGGCTAGCCATCACAGTCCATCGAACAATATTGAACAATACAATGCAATATGTATACAATGTTGGCAGGCCGCCATGACAGGCGGGCCACTATTGACCAATATATGCCAAGATTTATTTATAGCCGACAAGACAACCATAATGGCCGGACAATATTACTAATTTATGCCATTATATGAGCAATGCTGGCCAGCCTTCAAAGCTCATTACACAGTATTGACCACTATAACCAAGATATATGCAATGTTGGGATGCCACCAAAGCTGGTGGGGCAATACTGACCAATGCATGCCAAGGTACATTCAATGTTAACAAAACAACTATAATGGCCGTACAATATTAACCAAGCTATGCCATGATATGTCCAATGCTGGTCAGCCATCACAGTCCATCAAACAATATTGACCACTAAAAGCCGATCTGTATACATTGTTGGCATGCCAGAATGACTGTCAGAACAATATTGACCAATGCATGCCAATATATATTCAATGTTAACAAGACAGCTATATTGGCAGAACATTATTGCCCAACCTATGCCATGATATGTGCAATGCTGGCCAGCCATCAAGGCTCATTAGACAATATCGACCAGTAGAAACCAAGATATTACAATATTAGGAAACCACCGAAGTTGGTTGGACATTATTGACCACTGTATGCCTAGATAAATTCAATATTGAGAGGCCGTTGTTATTTACCGGACAATATATACCAGGTTATACCATGGTGTGGAAGATATTGGCAAACCATTGTAGCTGGTTGGCCAATAATGACCGGGTTGTCTCATTGTGTATACAATAATAGCAAGCTGATCAATATGCATGGGCATTATTGACCGCGTTAAGCCGGTTGAATGCCAATAACGGATATCGGTGAAGTTCACTGGGTCAATAATGATTATGTTATAGCACAGCTGCACATTATTGGTAGCTCATTGACACCATTGGGCCACTAGTGGGCCAGTAATCCCCAATCAATCCCCAATATTGGGCCGATGGCTGGTGCTGCCTGGGTGAGTACCAGGCTTGTTTCACGGTCTATGTCTTCCTTTCGTGGACGTCCCTCCAGTATTTCCTCTCGGTTGAGTTCATATGGCTTTTTTATGGCGTCGTCAACAATATCTCGCGGGTACCATTGTTTAGTCAGGACTTCGCGCATACGTTTTGCGTTTCGTGCGAAGTCCTGATCTTGGGAACAAATTCTTTTGAATCGATGAGCCTGATAATATGGAATGCTTGTTTTTGAGTGATGAGAATGACAGCTTTGAAAATGTAAGTATTGTTGTTGGTCCGTGGGTTTTCTGTATACGCTTGTGGTGAGCGAACCTTCATGAACCGCAATTTCAACGTCCAGATAGTTAATTTTGTTTCGGTAATATGTGTGCGTGAATGATATGCTAGGATGGAGGAGATTGAAGTTTTCAATTAAATGTAGGGGTGATTGTTCTATCTCAGTCCAAATTAGGAAAATATCATCCAAGTAGCGCTTGTATAGGGTGGGCTTAATAGGGGAAGTAAGTAAAAATTCAAATTCAATGCTATGCATGAAGATATTAGCATAAGTAGGGGCCATTTTTGTACCCATGGCAGTGCTGTTAATTTGTAAGTAGTGTTCATTGTCGAATTCAAAGTTGTTGTATTCTGGTACTAGTTTTGTCAATACCTCCAGGACTTCTGGAGCGGGGATCCTTCCTTCCTATTCTGATTATAGGCCTCAATTAGAGCTTTGATTCCGTCGGAATGCGGGATATTTGTATATAGACAGACTACATCTAAGGTTACAAGGAAGGCCCCCTGAGGAAGATTTAGACCTGCTATTTCGCGAAGGAAGTGGTTTGTGTCACGTATGTGGGATGGGTGTGTTTCAGGTATGTGTCCAATTAATGTGTCAATGTAACTGGAGTTTGGTTCTGTGATTGTGCCGATGCCAGATACTATAGGGCGGCCAGGATTACCCTTTTTATGAATTTTTGGAAGCTTGTAGAATCGGCCTGGTGACGGGTGTGAGGCGGTCAGGGCTTTGCATAATCGCAGGGAGATGTCCCCACTTTTTGCGAGCTCATTTAGCGGTATGCTAGTGCCTTCAAGTTGATCCGCGCGGAACGGCCTGCAATGCGCATTATTTACGCTACTCTGGTGTTGCCACGTGCCCCTAACCGCCCACGACGCTTCGGTAATTGGCGATCAGTCAACAAATTTAACTACCAAGCCAACACTTTCAATTCCGGTCTAATTGAACTTTGCGGACGACACCCAGAGACCTTCTTCCACCATTCACTGGAACTCTTTCCCCCTACCAGCGTCCTCGCGGCGGATGGCGTGCACCCGAGCTTTGGTGGGGTGTCTATTATAGCCTGGCACATCTACACGCTCCTTCTCGATTACCACCGGCACCACCCATCGCAGTGGCAAGATCATTTGCCAGTAGCTGGTGTCACCTGGTTCCCCGGGAAACAGCATACCAGAGCGGCTCCCACCTACTCTGCGATCCTCAACAATCACCTGGAGAAGGCCAGACAAGTCGAGACCCCTTACTTTCCGACAATCGCGGAGACGCATCAGCAGGTGGAGGATTAGAGAGTGCCCACATTACAGGGAAGGAGTAAAAAAAACCCCGAGGTCACCCAAGGCTACCGTGCGAGGCAAACTTCGTGGGACCATCGGGTACCCAGCGCCGAGCCCTGCTGCCAACACCGGCGTGGCCATTTCAGCATCTCAATGAGATCGAGGGCGTGGTCGTCACAACCAAGTCATCAGGGGAAGTGACACGGGATGCCATCATGGAGGGAACCCCTTCGGCAGCACGGCCACCATCTGAGACGCATAGGCAAACACCTCCGGCTACACCCATGGATGATACATCGGAGTGCACCCCTAAAACTAAGAAGATAGCTCCAACCAACACAGCAAAAAGAAACCAGCAAGCCCCTTGCAGAGAAAATGACCATGTGGAGAGCACCGGTACCCGGGAACAAAGTGCCGCAAGCGGGCCCCCTAAGAGAAGGAGAACCACTGCAGACACTTCCCCACACACCAAGGACAATGTTAACTCTGAAGCCGAGGGCATTATTCCGAGTACACCTATGTCGCGTTACGATTTGAAAAAGCGCTGTGGTTCGGCACAACGCATCCGTCATGACTGACATCCAGGCCGCGTGAGTACGCCGACTCTCTTCTTCTCACATTGCCAACAGCCTTCCTCAGATAACTCCAAATTTTTAAAGTTAAGAAAAATTGTAGATAAACGAATTGGACATGAATTTTATATCCGTAGCCTTAAGATTTAACTCCAGTCCAAAATCACACCAACGGGTTTGCAGGTATCACTGTCACCCTCAATGAATAACCTGTGTGACGAGGACAAGGAAAATTGGAACCATGTATTGAAATCTGCATCTTTAGATCTCCTTAAAGTCACCATTTCCCATTTTGAGAGGGTGTTGGTATCCCTGAGAACAGAGGAGAGTCGTGCTCGCAGAAAAAGTGCCCTTTGCACGCTCCAGGCCACCGAACTGATGCTGTTTGAGGAAAAAAGAGCGACCGAGATAGCCGAAATCAAACAAAAAAAAATTTACCCATGAAGGTGTTCCCCACATTATGATCACAAACCTAACAATACCGGAAAAAAGCTCGAAAACAGAAGCAGTTAAGCATTATTACCCTCTGGTTGAAAGCTCAAAGTTTGATCCCGAGGACAGTATTATAAACCTTTCATCCAACCCCCTTATGCCAGAGGAACGATCAGTACTTTCACGAGGACTTACATTTTGCCCTACTACTGGAAACTTTAATGATTTTTCGGTATTGAAAGACCTTGACAACTTTGCGCGAACTCTCAGACTCAGGGAATACTTTTTCGAAGGGACACAGAGCACGGCACATGGCAAAAAATTCAGCCTTAAAAATCACCAATGGACTCCAAATGCGGGGAGAGATAAACATTTGGACATGTATATTAGTGCCGTCCAGAACGATGTAATCAGAGCTTATAAGGACTACAGACCAGGGAAGCAAAACCTTTCCAAAAAGGAACGTGCCGCATTGAAGGCGCTCAGTAGACGGAAAGATGTGATCATCAAACCGGCAGATAAAGGAGGCGGCATAGTGGTAATGGAGAAGAACAAGTATATTGAGGAAGGAATTAGACACCTCTCTAACACTAAATTTTATAAACACCTAAAAGCGGACCCCACTCTAGAGCATCAAAAGTTCGTAGCAGGGACCCTAAATGAACTCGCAAAAAGTGGGGACATCTCCCTGCGATTATGCAAAGCCCTGACCGCCTCACACCCGTCGCCGGGCCGATTCTACATGCTTCCGAAAATTCATAAAAAGGGTAATCCTGGCCGCCCTATAGTATCTGGCATCGGCACAATCACAGAACCAATCTCCAGTTGCATTGACACATTAATTGGACACATACCTGAAACACACCCATCCCACATACGTGACACAAACCACTTCCTTCGCGAAATAGCAGGCCTAAATCTTCTTCAGGGGGTCTTCATTGCAACCTTAGATGTAGTCCCGCTATATACAAATATCCCGCATTCCGACGGAATCAAAGCTCTAATTGAGGCCTATAATCAGAAGGAAAGAAGGATCCCCCACTCCAGAAGTCCTAGAGGTCATGACAAAACTAGTACTAGAATACAACAACTTTGAAATCGACAATGAACACTACTTACAAATTAACGGCACCGCCATGGGTACAAAAATGGCCCCTACTTAAGCTAACATCTTCATGCATAGCATTAAATTTGAATTTTTACTTACTTCCTCTATTAAGCCCACCCTATACAAGCGCTACTTGGATGATATTTTCTTAATTTGGACTGACACAGAACAATCACTCCTAGATTTCATTGAAAACTTCAATCTCCTTCATCCTAGCATATCATTCACGCACACATATTCCCGAAACAAAATTAACTTTCTGGACGTTGGAATTGCGGTTCATTAAGGTTCCCTCACCACAAGCGTATACAGAAAACCCACGTACCGACAACAATACTGATATTTTCAAAGCTGTCATCCTCATCACTCAAAAACAAGCATTCCATATTCTCAGGCTCATCGATTCAAAAAAATTTGTTCCCAAGATCAGGACTTCGCACGAAACGCAAAACGTATGCGGGAAGTCCTGACTAAACAACGGTACCCGCCAGATATTGTTGACGACGCAATAAAAATGTCATATGAACTCAACCGAGAGGAAATACGGGGGGACGTCCACGGAAGGAAAACATAGACCGTCGAACAAGCCTGGTACTCACCTACACGAGTAACCCCCCCAACATGAACAAAATCCTAAACAAACATTTCAACATTCTAGAACAGAGCGAACGCCTCTCTAATATTTTTACAATTCCTCCCCAGGTTGTCTACCGACGACCGAAAAACATCCGCAACATCCTAGTCCACTCAAAAATAGGTAATAACCCGTGGTTGGGGTGCCGGCCTTGCGGAAAGAGTAGATGCCAGGTGTGCAGGCACATGCAGACATCAAGCTGCGCAACAAGTACAGCGTCAAATTTTAAGTGGAGAATAGATGGTAACTTTGATTGCGATGCCTCAAACGTTATATATCTCCTAGAATGCGGTGTACGCCGCATGCAGTATATTGACCAGACAGCTAGCCCTCTACGAATGCGGTTTAATAATCACCGTGCTCATGTCCGCTCTGTGCCCAACCTTCCTTTTTCAAAACATATCAACCAGAAACAGCACTCATTCGACTCAGTCATACTAACAGTTCTTCAGGTGGGATTCAATAATACATGGGAGCGGGAGCAGCGTCAGTCATTCTTTATTTTTAAGTTTAGGACAATTATACCTGGATAAATGAAAACATTGGAGCAATGTCGTCCTTACGAGCCCTGCAAGTTTAATGCTAAACACATATATCAATCATTATCCCTTTACGGTTTTCCTCGTTTCTTTTCACTCACCCTCTTCCCCCTTTTCTTTTTTTTCCGCTTCTTTGATACACTCCACATCCCACTTCTCATAAAAACCTTCTTCATGCTTGGCGCTCACATCTTTTAGCGAAAACCTCAAAGTATTTCACCAATTTACTGTCCCACATATTTATTTCTTTCTTCTTATTCTTTCTTTGAGGTTCATCTCTTGTCGCGAGTTGCTCGAACTTTACTCGCTGCTTTCAGGTTCTTCTAACCAGCAATGTCCACCTGGTTGTGGAGCCTTTCTTTCTTTTTTTTTCATCACGCTTGGCGCTCCCATCTTTTAGTGAGAACAAGAAAAATAATTTTCTCACCATCTGCAGCAAACACGTTCACCCACCTGTTTTCCTCTTTTTTTTTGTCAAGGTTGTTCCGCGGCTGCCTGTATTGTGTATTGTATAAAGATGACACCCGACAGCCGGTGTCTTGGGTGGATGACCTTTTCGGCCTAGCCTGCTCTCCGCACCTGTGTATGTATGTGTGTGTTGTGCGTGACCAGCTGGTTCACCTGTACGTGCCCATATTCTGTTTGTATCACCTCTTGCCAACACTATAAGAAGACGAACAAGAATCATGTACCCTCAGTCTTGAGAAAGGCAGGGCTCCTGCCAAAACGTCGACTACAAATCAACTTGGAAACAGTATGAAGCAATTTTTCACTTGTATATATATATATATATATATATATATATATATATATATATATATATAGGGAGGGGGTTGAAGCTCGAATGGGTCCGGTAGGGCATAAATATAAAGTAGGTGACACAAGGTGGAAGAAACAACACTTTATTCCGAAGTTTCGGCCGGGGTCCGGCCTTTGTCAAGAAATGTAGAGAGAAGCTGTCGGTTCCCATTTCCTATATGCATGCACAATCCAAGAACACGTGACCAGCTACTATCAACAAATAAACGTCAAAATATCAAAAACAAGATTTCACACGCTTGATGTAATGGCGGTGCAAGGTATATAGACAGACTGACACGTGCTGCGCTTAGGTCATGCATCTTAATATGTTGCGCAAAGAAAGGAAGATATATCGCTTAAAAGATTGTTGTCACTATCAGCGCACAAAACAAAATATCACGAGGTTAGAATGGGTGGAATACATGTGACACTTATCCTGCAATATTGAGGAGGGGGGGGATTCATCTACCAAAATATCATTCTCATTGGTAGGCGACAGTAGCAAATAACACGTCAGTAAAATTTAAAAGTGAAATATAACTGTGATTTAGCGCGGTACACACACACAAAAAATAATCAGTCACTCAAATCGCGGCATGGTGACAAAACTCGATTTTGTGCTCAATGCTATGGGGACAAAGAGAAGAGGTTAAAGAAGGTAATTGTTTGTAACAGTGTTGATTACACAAGGAATCATGTGCAAGGTTGTTGGATAAGTTGTAATGATCAGTGCATGTTACGGCAGGAAGCAATATCCTGTGAGGGGCTTTGGGCTGTGACCGTAACAGCGCAAGCGAAGAGGCAAACAGTGCAAAATGGAGGCAATGTCGACTAAACATAACATCTTTTGAGACGTTGCCAAAGGTGCTACCATTTAGTTAAAATGCTACGACGAGAGACAAGTTAGCTTGCCAATGTTTTCATTCAGACCACAAGAAACCGTATTGAACCTGTTTATTAAAAATGATTCGCGAACTTCGCGTTCATGGTGGGTTCTGAAACCTGATTCCAATAAAGTTACTTGCATTTTTTCAAAGGAGTGCTTGGTAATGCTTACATGCTTAGAGATAGGAAGGTTAGGCAGGGTATTACAATGAGCTTTATATTTATTAAATCGGTATCTGAAGGGTGTTTCGGTTTGGCCAATGTACTGAATTTTGCAGATAGAACATTCAAGCATATAAATCACGTTGTCCGTATCGCATGAGAAGTTGCCTCGAATCTGCACATTAAAGTTCGATGCAGTGCTGAAAGCTTTCAGTGATGTAGTCATTTGTGCACAAACTTTGCACCGGGACTTGTTGCAAGGTTGGCAGCCGATTGGTGCAGTGGGGCTAGTTTTAGACGAAGTTAAAATATCACTTAGGTTCTTGTTACGGCGATAGACAACACGGGGGGCTTGCTCATAAATTTCTTTTAGACGATCACTTTGCATGAGAATACTATGATGTTTCTTTAAAATGCCTGCAGCGTTGGGGACCGAAGCTGAATGCGTTAGCACGAGATTGATTCGTGATTGGCTGGATGGTTCCTTTTCCGCTTTGAGGAGAGCTTTGCGATCAAGAAGGCTTGCTCGTTCCACTGCATCATTTATTAAACGCTCTGGATATTTGCGTTCCATTAGGGTGTTACGAAGGTTGGCACAGTGAAATTCAAAGTCGCGATCGTCTAAACCTATCCGTTTGAAGCTGACGGCTGGTCCGTATGGGATGCTAGTCTTTCAGTATTTAAGATGGCTGCTGTCGAAGTGCAGGTACTGAGGTCTGTCACTGGGTTTCCGGTATAGATCAGTGATTAGTTTGCCATTCGTTAGTGACACTGTCACGTCTAGAAAAGCAATAGTAGTTCGAGAATAAGAATGAGAAAAGTTTATGGCCTCATGCACATTATTAAAACTAGAGACGAATGATAGAAGTTCTGCCTCGCTATGTTGCCAAATAAAAAAAATGTCGTCTATAAATCTCTTGTAGTAAAAAGGCTTTAGCGGGTAGTCTTCGAGAAACCGGTCCTCTAATAAGCCCATGAATATGTTGGCGTAGTTGGGACCAATACGTGTACCCATCGATGTTCCGTTAATCTGGACATAATGTCTGCCTTCAAATTCAAAGTTGTTAAGTCAAAGTATTAATTTAAGAAGGATAGCCAATGTAGAACCGTCAATGTAACTGCATGAGTTTCGATCTTCAAAAGCCTTTACAGCTGATCGGATATCATCGGAGTGTGGAATATTGGTATAAAGTGACGCAACATCCAGAGTTACGAGCAAGACGCCTTGAGGGATGGTGATATCAGCTATTCAGTTCAGTTCAGTCGTTCAGTCGTGTCCGACTCTTCGTGACCCTACGGACCATATCACGCCACGCTTTCCGGTCTCTCACTATCTTCCTAACATCACATAACTTCATCTGCATTTGTATCCTTTATGTAAGACTGGAATGTGGCTGGAATCTTATTGATTAGAGTGTCAACATAGCGTGACAGGCTTTCAGTTACGGTTCCTATACCAGAAATGATGGGTCGTCCAGGGTTGTTAGGTTTATGAATTTTGGGCAATAAATAAAATCGGCCTGGTACATGGCTGAGGGGAAGTATTGACTTTGCAGTGCTTTTGTCAATTTTTTCACTCAAGCTAAGACTGGATAATGTTTCTTCCAAAACAGTTTAAACTCCGCAGTCGGATCGCTTTCTAGCAGGAGGTAAAAGGAACCATCTGCCAGTTGCCTTTCGGCTTCCGCGATGTAGTCACTTCTGTTCATGACTACGATGGCACCAGCCTTGTCAGCGGGCTTTATGACAATATCAGTTTGTGACGCGAGTCGTTTTATTGATGCGGTTTCTTTTCTAGAAAGGTTACGACAAAATTTCTTTTGGGTATTGTAAGCTTTCAGCACATCATTTTGGACTGCCTTAATATAAATGTCGAGGCAGTTTTCTCTTTGGGTTGGGGGAGTCCAGTGATTTTGAAGGGCAATTTGCCATCTTATACGGGATCTTGTGGCCGGCTATGGAAGTACTCTTTAAGTCTCATATTGCGGGCAAAATTTTTTAAGTCTTTTAACAATTGAAACTCATTGAACCCACCTGATGCAGGGCAAAAATTTAGGCCGTGTGCCAGGGCACTCTCATCATCATTAGTCAGGGTGAAGTTTGAAAGATTTAAATTTGGGGTTTGAACCTGAGATGGCAGTGGCAACGGAGGCTGGGACTGCGCGGGTCGGGAGAGTTTGTCGCGCAAAAGTTTTTTGGATTTGGATACGTGTACCCATCGATGTTCTGTTAATCTGGACATAATGTCTGCCATCAAGTATTAATTTAAGAAGGATAGCCAATGTAGAACCGTCAATGTTACTGCATAAGTTTCGATCTTCAAAAGCCTTTACAACTGACCGGATACCATCGGAGTGGGGAATATTGGTATAAAGTGACGCAACATCCAGAGTTACGAGCAAGACGCCTTGAGGGATGGTGATATCAGCTATATCAGCCTTTAAATCAGTTGTATCCTTTATGTAGGACTGGAATGTGGCTGGAATCTTATTGATTAGAGTGTCAACATAGCGTGACAGGTTTTCAGTTACGGTTCCTATACCGGAAATGATGGAACACGTGATAGTAGCTGGTCACGTGTTATTCTATTGTGCATGTATATAAGAAATGGGAACCGACAGCTTCTTTGTACATTTCTTGACAAAGGCCGGACCCCGGCCGAAACTTCGGAATAAAGTGTTGTTTTTTCCACCGTGTGTCACCTACTTTAAGTTTATGCCCTACCGGACCCATTCGAGCTTCAACCCCCTCCCTATGCAACAACAATGGAATCCGGCAAGACCACGGTGAAAAACGTACTTCTGAGGTTCCCACGTCCTGATGTCTCCACTGCGATCGTAGGCGATTCCCAAACCAAATACGTGTACCAGCACTTTGACCCTTCCCGACTTGATACTCCAGCATTCATTACGCAATGCGGCGCCCGCATTGAAGATGTTTACCTCCTCCTGGACATGGTACCTTCTACAGCCTCAACTATTCTTCTACATATCGGAACAAACGATCTGGCTTCCAACTCAGGACGATCCGTGTTTCAAAACTACTGCAAATTACTGGAGCACATATCAGTCACCCGGCCCGGCATCACTCGTGTGTACATTAGCCTGGTTCTACAAAGAATAGAAAATCGTCGAAACCACAGAGACAGGGCTTTTCGCTGGGAAAATCGAGAGGCATGCCGCTTCAACCGCCTACTGCGGGCCTTCTGTAGGCGCTCCAAGCTCCTTTACTATGTGGACCATGGCTTTGAGTGGCTTCCAGCGACACGCGTGCTCGCTGCCGACGGCCTCCATCCAAGCTATGACGGGACCGCCCTGATTGCAAGAAAGATTAATCATTTCTGCTCAAAAGCCACTCCAGATGTGGGAGCGCCCTCATGGATTGAGTGCGCACCAAATAAGCCTTCTAAAGGAATAATGAGCACTTCGACAGGGAATGCACTTACAGACAATCTCACTACTGGTGCCATTACTTCAAGCCCTACTGCAGTCAACACCTTTGCTACCGGCGTCTGTCCAGGTGTTGTCCCTGCTGCAACTACTGCTGTTCCCGACACAGCTGTCCCCGACAAGGCTGCTCCCATCGACGCGCTTACAGGCGATTCCACTACTGGTGCCTTTACTTCAAGCCCTAGTGCCGCCAACGTTATTACTACCGGCGTCTGTCCTGATGGTGTTCTTGCTGCAAATACTGCTGACACTGCTGTTCCTGACGCAGCTGTTCCCGACGAGGCTGCCCCCGTCGACGTGCCTGCTGCTGACGCTTCTGCTTCCGGCACTTCTGTCGCTGCGGCTCCCTCTAACGCTATTCCCGACGCTCCGACCCCTGGCTCTTCCGCTACCGACATTTTCACTCACACCAAATCTGCTCCAGTCTCGCCTGGTCTCGATGCTGCTTATTCGGACACTCCCGCTGAAGGAGCCCTTCCCGCTCCCAGCTTATCATCTAGAGGCCCTCATGATGCCGGCCCTCCAGCTTCCAATGCCCAGAGCTCCAGCCTTCATCGGCGGCTGTTTCCGACTCTCGAGATATTTGCCCTCAGAAGTGTAATACTCAGTTTTTAAACAGTCGTGTTTATAGGGCTCGAGGCTCCGGAACTTCCACTTCTAAGTCGAACTCTTGCAAAGCCCATGCTACGTATACTCCGTCTTCAGCTAACCATGCCTCGACTGAGGAGCGCCAGTACAACCTTCGAAAGAAACTCCCGAACACTGTAAGAAAACCCTTATGACTTAAAAACTCTCTTTCTAAGAAAAAGCCTATAGCCTCAAATACTCCAACGAATTTCTACGCGTTAGAAAAGTAGCAGAAAAGCGCATTCGTGCAGAACTGCATGTTATGACTTTAAAGGCTTGTCTAGCATGCTCCACTGCCCCGCGTGGTCTCCGCGTTAATGTAAAACCAGCAACGTCCAAACTGTCCAAGAGCAACAGTGCAAAATGGGACAACATATCGGCAACGGCTGCTTCGGAATTTACGCGCATTATTTTGGATCACCACCAATCTGCCCTAAAGTCATTAGCTAATACAGAAAAACAATTGCTTAATCATCTTAACCTCTCTTGCGAAGAACTTGCTGCTCTTGACGTGTACAAAAAGAAAAAATGGGAAGAGATTAACTCCGTGAAATCCAAAAAACGTTTGCGCGACAAAATCTCCCGGCCCGCGCAGTCCCAGCCTCCGTTGCCACTGCCATCTCAGGTTCAAACCCCAATTGTAAATCTTTCAAACTTCACCCTGACTAATGATGATGAGAGTGCCCTGGCACACGGCCTAAACTTTTGCCCTGCATCAGTTGGGTTCAACGAGTTTCAATTGTTAAAAGACTTGGAAAATTTTGCCCGCAATATGAGACCTAAAGAGCACTTCCATGGCCGGCCACAAGATCCCGTATAAGATGGTAAATTGCCCTCTCAAAATCACTGGACTCCACCGACCCAAAGAGAAAACTGCCTCGACATTTATATTAAGGCAGTCCAAAATGATGTGCTGAAAGCTTACAATACCCAAAACAAATTTTTCCGTAACCTTTCTAGAAAAGAAACCGCATCAATAAAACGACTCGCGTCACAAACTGATATTGTCATAAAGCCCGCTGTCAAGGCTGGTGCCATCGTAGTCATGAAAAGAAGTGACTACATCGCGGAAGCCGAAAGGCAACTGGCAGATGGTTTCTTTTACCGCCTGCTAGAAAGCGATCCGACTGCGGAGTTTAAAACTGTTTTGGAAGAAACCTTATCCAGTCTTAGCTTGAGTGAAAAAATTGACAAAAGCACTGCAAAGTCAATACTTCCCCTCAGCCCTGTACCAGGCCGATTTTATTTAT
Source organism: Amblyomma maculatum (assembly GCA_023969395.1). Classification (NCBI taxonomy): domain Eukaryota; kingdom Metazoa; phylum Arthropoda; class Arachnida; order Ixodida; family Ixodidae; genus Amblyomma; species Amblyomma maculatum. The sequence continues at coordinate 56,997 of JAJIZL010028396.1, forward strand.
TGCCCCAAATTCATAAACCTAGCAACCCTGGACGACCCATCATTTCCGGTATAGGAACCGTAACTGAAAACCTGTCACGCTATGTTGACACTCTAATCGATAAGATTCCAGCCACATTCCAGTCCTACATAAAGGATACAACTGCAGATGAAGTTGTGTGATGTTAGGAAGATAGTGAGAGACCGGAAAGCGGGGCGTGAAATGGTCCATAGGGTCACGAAGAGTCGGACACCACTGAACTGAACTGAATAGCTGATATCACCATCCCTCAAGGCGTCTTGCTCGTAACTCTGGATGTTGCGTCACTTTATACCAATATTCCCCACTCCGATGGTATCCGATCAGTTGTAAAGGCTTTTGAAGATCGAAACTTATGCAGTGACATTGACGGTTCTACATTGGCTATCCTTCTTAAATTAATACTTGAGCTTAACAACTTTGAATTTGATGGCAGACATTATGTCCAGATTAACGGAACATCGATGGGTACACGTATTGATCCCAACTACGCCAACATATTCATGGGCTTATTAGAAGACCGGTTTCTCGAAGACTACCCGCTAAAGCCTTTTTACTACAAGAGATTTATAGACATTTTTTTTATTTGGCAACATAGTGAGGACGGGTGCAGCGGTGGCGTAGCGGTAGAACATCCGCCTCGCATGCAAGAGGACCGGGGTTCAAATCCCGGTGCCGCGCATTTGTCCACCGGACGAAAAAAAAGAAAAATCCGCGTGTCGATGGAATTGCATATGCAGGTTTGGGGTGCGACCTGATGCCGGCGAACACCTCCGGCAACGCACTCCCTCACCAGAACAGGAGTTGGCCACCCTGGTGCAGTAATTGGCCACAACCTCCTATGATAAGCTCCATAAAACCCCGGCCCTCAGTCACCATCGGCTGCGGAACAACTGACCACGGCGGCGGTCAGACCTGTGACGCAGCAGGGGGTGCTAAGAAAGCCTGGCTCCGCTGGACAGGCCGCCATTGGAAACTGACCCTGGCAACGTTTAATGCTAGAACCGTAGCTAGTGAAGCTAGTTTAGCAGTGCTGTTTGAGGGACTAGAGGGCATCAAATGGGATGTCATAGGGCTTAGTGAGGTTAGGAGGCCGAATGAGGCATATACTGTACTGAAGGATGGGCATGTACTGTGTTATCGAGGTTTACCAGAGAGGCGACAACTAGGAGTAGGTTTCCTTGCCAATAAGTATACAGCGGGTAATATAGATGAATTCTATAGTATTAATGAGAGGGTTGCAGGCATCGTAATTAGGCTTAATAAGCGGTATAAACTGAAGGTTGTACAGGCCTATGCACCTACATGTAGTTATGATGACCAGGCAGTTGAAAGCTTCTATGAAGATGTAGAATCCTGCAATGCGAAAAGTAAAAACGCGGTATACTTTACGAATGGGGGACTTCAATGCCAAGGTAGGGAAAAAACAGGCAGGAGACAAGGCAGTATGTGACTATGGCATTGGTTCTAGGAATAGCAGGGGGGAGTTACTAGTTGAGTTTGCAGAGCGCAATAACTTACGAATCTTGAATACCTTCTTCAGCAAACGGAAGAACCGGAAATGGACATGGAAAAGTCCTAACGGAGAGACTAAAAATGAAATCGACTTCATAATGTGTTCAACCCCCGCCATTGTGCAGGATGTAGAGGTAATCGGGAAAGTGCGATGCAGTGACCACAGGATGGTGAGGTCCCGAATTAGCCTGAATCTGAAGAAGGAACGCAATAGATTAGTAAGAAAGAAACCCATCAACGAATTAGCGGTGAGGGGAAGGGCAGAGAAGTTCAGGATCTCGCTACAGAATAGGTATTCAGCTCTAACTTAGGATGGCGACATTACCCTAGAGGCAAGGAACAATAATTTCAGAGATATCATTACTGAGTGCGCGGTAGAAGTAGGCGGCAGGATAGTTAGAGAGGATACCGGTAAGCTGTCTAAGGAGACGAAAGATTTGATTAAGAAACGGCAGAGTATGAAAGCTTCCAATCCAACAGACCAGACCGAATTGGCCAAGATATCAAAGCTAATCGTTAAGCGCAAGGTGGCCGAAATAAGGAAGTATAACATGGAGAAAATTGCGCATGCTGTAAGAAACGGGGGAAGCCTTAAAGCGGTAAAGAAGAAATTCGGCATAGGCAAAAACCAGATGTATGCGATAAGGGACAAGGCGGGCAACGTCATCACTAATATGGACAAGATAGTCAAAGTAGCCGAGGAGTTCTATACAGATCTCTACAGTAGCCAAAGTAGTCAGGACCGTAATGAGATTGGCGGTAGGGAAAAACAGTCAGACGTTCCACCAGTTACGAAGGACGAGGTCAAGAAAGCACTAGAAGCTATGAAAAAGGGGAAATCAGCTGGAGAGGATCAGATAACTACAGATTTGCTGAAGGACGGGGGGGATATCGTGCTAGAAAAACTGGCCACCCTGTATACGCAGTGCCTGGTGTCATCGACGGTACCGGAACCATGGAAGAATGCAAACATTATCCTCATTCACAAGAAAGGGGACTCTAAGGACCTTAAAAATTACAGACCAATCAGCTTACTGTCTGTTACGTATAAGGTATTTACTAAGGTAATCACTAATAGAATCAGGACAACCTTAGACTGCAATCAAGCAAAGGATCAAGCAGGGTTTCGGAAACGGTACTCTACTATCGATCATATCCATACCATCAATCAGGTGATAGAAAAATGCTCGGAATATAACCAGCCCTTATACATAGCATTCATTGATTACGAAAAAGCATTTGACTCAGTTGAAACCTCGGCGGTGATGCAGGCATTGCGAAATCAGGGGGTAGACGAGCCGTACGTGAAAGTGCTGGAAGATATATATAGTGGCTGCACAGCAACCATAGTTCTGCATAAAGAAAGTAACAAAATTCCCATAAAGAAAGGTGTTAGGCAAGGAGACACAATCTCCCCAGTACTATTCACAGCTTGTTTAGAGGAAGTATTCAGAGACTTGGAATGGGAGCAGTTAGGGATAAGGGTAGATGGAGAATACCTCAGTAATCTGCGATTTGCTGATGACATTGCCTTGCTAAGCAACTCGGCGATGAACTGCAAATAATGATTGATGACCTAGACAGAAACAGTAGAAAGGTAGGCTTGAAAATCATTATGCAGAAGACTAAGGTAATGTTCAACAGCCTCGGAAACGAACAGCAGTTTACATTAGGTAGCGAAATACTGGAAGTAGTAGGCGAATATGTCTACTTAGGACAGGTAGTAACCGCAGATCCGGACCATGAAATGGAAATAACAAGAAGAATAAGATTGGGATGGAGCGCATTTGGCAAGCACTCGCCGCATATTATGATTAGCAGCTTACCGGTATCGCTCATGAGGAAAGTATACAACAGTTGCATCCTGCCTGTACTCACCTATGGGGCTGAAACGTGGAGGTTAACCAAGAGAGTTCTACTTAAGTTGAGGACAAACCAGAGGGCTATGGAACGAATAATGGTAGGGGTAACATTAGGAGATAGAAAGCGTGCAGAGTGGGTCAGAGCAATAACTGAAGTTACCGACATTCTAGTGGAAATTAAGAAGAAGAAATGGGCATGGGCAGGACATGTAGTGCGAAGAGAGGATAACCGATGGTCGCTTAGGGTAACAAACTGGATTCCAAGGGAAGGAAAGCGTAGCAGGGGGCGGCAGAAAGTTAGGTGGGCGGATGAGATTAAGAAGTTCGCAGGGGTCAAGTGGATGCAGCTAGCACAGAACCGGGTTAAGTGGCGAAATATGGGAGAGGCCTTCGCCCTGCCGTGGGTATAATCAGGCTGATGATGATGATGATGAGGCAGAACTTCTATCATTCATCTCTAGTTTTAAAAATGTGCATGAGGCCATAAACTTTTCTCATTCTTATTCTCGAACTACTATTGCTTTTCTAGACGTGACAGTGTCACTAAAGAATGGCAAACTAATAACTGATCTATACCGGAAACCCAGTGACAGACCTCAGTACCTGCATTTCGACAGCAGCCATCTTAAATACTGGAAGACTACCATCCCATATGGACAGCCGCCCGCTTCAAACGGATATGTTTAGACGATCGTGACTTTGAATTTCACTGTGCCAACCTTCGTAACACCCTAATGGAACGCAAATATCCAGAGCGTTTAATAAATGATGCAGTGGAACGAGCAATCCTTCTTGATCGCAAAGTTCTCCTCAAAGCGGAAAAGGAACCATCCGGCCAATCACGAATCAATCTCGTGCTAACGCATTCAGCTTCGGTCCCCAACGCTGCAGGCATTTTAAAGAAACATCATAGTATTCTCATGCAAAGTGATCGTCTAAAAGAAATTTATGAGCAAGCCCCCCGTGTTGTCTATCGCCGTAACAAGAACCTAAGTGATATTTTAACTTCGTCTAAAACTAGCCCCACTGCACCAATCGGCTGCCATCCTTGCAACAAGTCCCGGTGCAAAGTTTGTGCACAAATGACTACATCACTGAAAGCTTTCAGCACTGCATCGAACTTTAATGTAAAGATTCGAGGCAACTTCTCATGCGATACGGACAACGTGATTTATATGCTTGAATGTTCTATCCGCAAAATTCAGTACATTGGCCAAACCGAAACACCCTTCAGATACCGATTTAATAACCATAAAGCTCATTGTAATACCCTGCCTAACCTTCCTATCTCTAAGCATATAAACCTTACCAAGCACCCCTTTGAAAAAATGCAAGTAACTTTATTGGAATCAGGTTTCAGAACCCACCATGAACACGAAGTTCGCGAATCATTTTTAATACACAAGTTTAACACGGTTTCTTGTGGTCTGAATGAAAACATTGGCAAGCTAACTTGTCTCTCGTCGTAGCATTTTAACTAAATGGTAGCACCTTTGGCAGCGTCTCAAAAGATATTATGGTTAATCGACATTGCCTCCATTTTGCACTGTTTGCCTCTTCGCTTGCGTTGTTACGGTCACAGCCCAAAGCCCCTCACAGGATATTGCTTCCTGCCGTAACATGCACTGATCATTACAACTTATCCAATAACCTTGCACATGATTCCTTGTGTAATCAACACTGTTACAAACAATTACCTTTTTAACCTCTTCTCTTTGTCCCCATAGCATTGAGCGCAAAATCGAGCTTTGTCACCATGCCGCGATTTGAGTGACTGATTACTTTTTTGTGTGTGTACCGCGCAAAATCACAGTTATATTTCACGGTTAAATTTTACTGACGTGTTATCTGCTACTGTCGCCTACCAATGAGAATGATATTTCGGTAGATGAATGCCCCCCCCCTCCCTTCTGAATATTGCAGGATTAAGTGTGACATGTATTCCACCCATTCTAACCTCGTGATATTTTTTGTGAGCTGATAGTGACAACAATCTTTTAAGCGATATATCTTCTTTTCTTTGCGCGACATATTAAGATGCTGTGACCTAAGCGCAGCACGTGTCATTCTGTCTATATACCTTGCACCGCCATTACATCACGCGTGTGAAATCTTGTTTTTGATATTTTGATGTGTATTTGTTGATAGTAGCTGGTCACGTGTTCTTCGATTGTGCATGTATATAAGAAATAGAATCCGACAGCTTCTTTCTACATTCCTTGACAAAGCCCGGACCCCGGCCGAAACGTCGGAATAAAGTGTTGTTTTTTCCACCGTGTGTCACCTACTTTAAGTTTATATATATATTGCCACGCTACGCAGGTTCACTGGTTACGACGCTCGATTTCTCTGAACAAAGTCGCGGTAAGGAACCGTGGCCGCGGCGGCCGCTTTTCGATAGAGGCGAAAAGCAACGCTCCGGTATCCTATACGAGGTCAGTGAACGTTGAAGAACTCCAGATTGTCGTAATTTCCGGAGCTTGCCATAATGGCGTCTTTCATAGCCTCAGTCGCTCTGTGACGTAAGTTTCCTATCAACCAAGGTAACCTCATTAACGCACAGGAGAAAAGTCGGTTCGTCGATGCAGTTCTTTTGGTCATTTGGGATATGGTAAGCCTCTACCCCTTCGCGTGTTGTCTGGTCTTTGTGGGTGTATATGACATGTGTCAATGTAGGTGCAGCGGTAGTTTGATGTAGAACATTCGCCTCACGTGCAAAAGCACAGTCGTAATTTCCCACCGGATCCAAAAAAAAAAAATCCGCGTGGCGGTGGAATTGCATAAGCAGCATTGAGGACGACCTATCCGGCGAACACCTTAAAACGTACTCCCTCACCAGAACAGGTGTTGCCCATCATGGTATAGCAATTGGCCACAACCTCCCATGTTTAGTTCTGCAAAATCCTGGCCCTCAGGTCCCAACGGCTGCGCAACAACCGACTACGGCGGCTGTCAGACCTGTGACGCAGCGGGGGTTGCTAAAAATCTCTGGCTCCGCTGCACAGGCCGCCATTGAAAACAGACCCTGGCAATGTAAACGCTAAAACCCTAGCTTGTGAGGGAAGTTTAGCAGTAGTGTTAGAGGAATTATAGGGTATGAAAGAGGGATGTGATATTGCTTAGTGAGGCTAGGAGGCCAAGTGAGACATATACTATACTGAAGGGAGGATATGTATTTTGTTATTCGAGGTTTACCGGAGAGATAAAACTAGAGGTAGGTTTCCTTGCCAATAAGGATGGTAATATAGAGGAATTCTAAAACAATAATGAGAGGGTCGCGAGCATCGTAATTAAGCTCATTGAGCGGTGTATACTCAAGGTTGTACAGGCCTATATTCTCCTACATGTTTTTGTGATGATCAGGCAGTCGAAAGGTTAAACGCAGATGTAGAATTGACAATGGGGAAAGTAAAGACCCAGTATACTTTAACAATGGGTGACGTAAGAGTGACTTCAATACTTCCTATGAAGATAGGAAAAACGTGGGCTGGAGGCCAGGCAGTGGGTGGCTATGACATTGGTTCTAGGATTAGCAGGGGGGAGTTAATAGTTTAGTTAGCACAGAGCAATAACTTACGCGTTATGAATGCTTTCTTCAACAAACGAAAAAAAACAGAAGTCGACATGGAAAAACCCCAACGGGGAGACGAAAAACGAATTTCGCTTCATATTGTGTTTTAATAACGGCCTTATGCAGGATGTGCAAGTAATCGGAAAGGTGCGATGCAGTGACCACAGGATAATAAGGTATCGAATTAGTCTACATCTGAAAAGGAAAAGAAACAGCATAGTAAGAAAGAAGCCCATCAACGAATTAGCACTATGAGGAAAAGTTGAAAAATTCAGGCTCTCGATGCAGAATAGATACTCAGTGCTAACCGAGTAAGCCGACCTTAGCCTAGAAGCAATGAACAATAATTTCTGAGATATCATTACTTAATGCGCGGTAGAAGTAGGTGGTAGGATAGTTAGAGAGGATATCGGTAATCTGTCTAAGGAAACAGAACGATGTGATTAAGAAGCGCAGAGGCTTGCAGCCCAACAGACAGGATAAAATTGGCAGAGATATCAAAGCTAATCAATAAGCGTAAAGTGGCTGACATAAAGAAGAATAACATGGTCAAATTCAGCATGCTTTAAAGGACGCGGACAGCCTTAAACCGGTAAAGAGAAGATTGGGCACATGCAAAAATCAAATGCATGCTTTGAGGGACAAGGCGGGCAATGTCATCACAAATATGGGCAGGATTGGCATAGCAGCCGAGCAGTTCTATACTGATTTATGTAGTAGCCGATGTAGTCAGGACAATATTGAGATAGACAGTAGTGAAAAGCAGTCAGATTTTCCGCCAGGGTCGAGGTGCGAGGTTAACAACGTTTTAGAAACTATGCAAGGGGGGAAAGCTCCTGGAGATGATCAAGCAACTACAGATTGGGTGAGGGACGGAAGGGATATCGTGCTAGAATATCTGGCAACCCTTAATACGCAATGGCTGGTGTCATCGGCGATACTGGAAACATGGAAGAACGCTAACATTATCCTAATGCATAAGAAAGGAGACGCTAAGGACTTGAAAAACTGCAGGCGAATCAGCTTACTATCGGTTACATATAAGGTGCGCACTAAGGTAATCGCTAACAGAATCAGGACAATCTTAGATTTCAATCAAGCAAGAGATTAAGCGGGGTTTCGGAAAGGGTACTCAACTATCGATCATAACCATATCATCAAACAGGTGATAGAAAAATGCTCGAAATATAACCTGCCCTAATATATAGGATTCTTTGATTGCGATAAAGCATTTAATCTAGTAGGAACCTCGGCAGTCATAGAAGCATTGCGAAATCAGGGTGTAGGCGAGCCGTATATGAAAGTACTGTAAGATATCTATAATGGCTGCACAGAAACCTTAGTTCTGCATAAAGAAACTAACAAAATCTCCATAAAGAAAGGCATTAGATAAGCAGAAACGGTCTCCCCAGTACTATTCACAGCTTGCTTAAAGGAGGCATTCAGAGACTTGGAATGGGAGCAGTCAGGGATAAGGGTAGATAGAGAATACCTCAGTAATCTGTGATTCGCTGATGACATTGCCTTGCTAAGCAACTCGGGGGATAAACTGCAAGGAATGATAGATGACTTTGACAGGAACAGCAGAAAGATAGGCTTGAAAAACCTTATGAAGAAGACTAAGTTAAAGTTCAACCGCCTTGGGAAGGAACATCAGTTTACAGTAGGTAGCGAAGTACTGCAAGTAGTAGGCGAAGATATCTACTTAGGACAGGTAGTAACTGCAGATCCATACCATGCAAGAGAAATACCTAGAAAAATAGGATTGGGATGTAGCGCATTGGGCAAGTATTCGCAGAATATAACTAGCAGTTCACCGGTATCGCTCAAGAGGAAAGCAGACAACAATTGGATCTTATCTGTACTCAGGGGGTATACTTAAGTCGAGGACAGCGCAGAGGGCTATGAAAATAAAAATGGTTGGGGTAACATTAGGAGATAGGAAACGTGCAGAGTGGGTCAGAGAAATAACTCAAATCATTAACATTGTAGTGGAAATTAAGATGAAGAAATGGGCATGGTCAGGACATGTATAGCGAAGAGAGGATATCCGATTGTCGATTAGGGTAACAATCTGGATTCCAAGGGAAGGTAAGCGTAGCAGGGGTGGCAGAAAGTGAGGTGGGTGGATGAGGTTAAGTAGTTCGCAAGGGTCAAGTGGATGCAGCTAGCGCAGGACCGGGTTAATAAAGGGAATATGGAAGAGGCCTTCGCCCTACAGTGGGTGTAGTCCGGTTGATGATGATGATGTCATGAAACAATGCGCTGCATTTTTGTATTTTTCATAACATCACACCCTAGACAATGCTTCTTCGGATGAGACCGGTACTTTCCGTTATATAAATGATTCCTGTGTTCGTCAGGCACCGGTCAGGCACCGGTCATCTGATGAATATAGCCGCCAGAAATGGGCACAATGCCTGAGCTCCACTCCGCATGCTTATCTCTCTGCGCGACACGACAGCGTTTTCTTTTGTTTCCCTCTTTTTTTATCTGATTAGCCGCACATATCCGTTTGAGCTTGACAAGCGCTGAAAAAACATGGTGATATGGTATCTTTTTAAAATGATTTTTCTTACGCATTGGGGAGGCGACGGGCATAGGTTAAAATGGGGTTAATTTTCTTTTCAGGCTGACTACTCTTGCCCTTCTGTGTGGCCTGGCGCTTTAGATTGCTTATTACCCCAGAGAGCTCACAGTTATCACCTAGTTTTGACATCCAGCGTTTTTGACCCTACAGAGTTTGACCAGAAATCTATATCCAATGGAGATACAGCATTTCGGAGGAAAGGATGGATGATGCCTTTTCTTACAATTTATGAATGATCTCAATAAGACTTCCTGTTGGGCGAGTTGGTGGTTCTTTTTTATGTGGGGTGTTATTACACGAGCAAAACAATTGTTGTTGCTTCATGACTCGGCGCACTTCAAGATAATCGAAACAGGTATAGCGTTAATGTGCTTGGAATATGCTCTCCGAATGTCGCGCCCACATAAGATGTTTCAGAGTTTTCACTACCATATAAGCCGGCGTTTGGCTGCAGGGTTCCCCTGGTCGATTCTGACAGTCGTCGCCAAGGCCATGCTTCGGAGGCTCGAACCTGCAAAGGAACAAACAACGGCTAGCGCTTAACAACAGCCCCCAGGCCTCAGGGTAGGCCCTACATTCAAAACCTCGCACAACCTAAAAAAAGTCGCTTGCAGGCACGAGGTACGTGTCATGTTCTCGGCTCACAAAAAGTTGGGAAAGCTCTACCCACGCATTTATAATGCGAAAAAGTGAGAGTGCGTGAAAAACTATGGTAAGCCGTTCGTAATGATTTCCGCCGGAGTGGTTTACTCCATTCCCGTGTTTTGTGGAAAATATAACATCAGCCAAACTAGGCGTTGTGTCAATGACCGTCTGAGGAAGCACGCCCGAAAAAAAAAAAAAGAGATTACAATTACAAGCCCATAGTTGCCCACGCAAGTAAATATCATGCATGTGTGGCTCGGGTTGAACAGACGGCACGGATTGACGTAGAAGCCTATCATGATAAGAAACTTAGCAACGAGGGCATCAGCGAATCCTCTTTATCTCTGTTCGCGGCTGAGATTGATTTTTTCAACGCAACATCCCGCTGATTGTTTGTTCGTGTGTTACACACGCCCACCCGCGCATGTGCCTTGCTTTCCTGGCTCTTTACCTTTAATGCCTTTTTTTATCATTGTTATTCATTTTGGTTTCTTCCTCTGCCACCCTTCGGCTTTTTTTGCCACAATATTGATTTGGAATGCGTAAATATGCTTTTGCCTTCTCCCATTAAAGTCATTTGACATTAACGCATGTGTTTATTTGTCGCCTCTCTTGTCCTTGCCTTTTTTAGTGCTTAAAACCCTACATCAATATGCAAGGCCTGATTGTGAATTCAAAAGTGTGCCGATCTGCGGCTGTAGCTCCAAAATACATCGATTTCCTGGAACGGTAGCAGCAGACCCAGAAACTTATATATTAAAAACTGTTATCTTGAAACTGTACACAACATAAAAGAAGAGCACAATACGTTGCGATTTCATATCTGCTTTACTAATGTATTTGGTTCCCTATTTGAAGCAAAAAGTGTTTTTTTTTTTTCATCGTTTGAAAGTTAGCACACTTCCACATATTCTTGCTATATCAAGAAAACCTACTACATATTTCATGATTTGAGGTTGAATTGTCTGTTTGGCATAATTTGTCCGAGGTTTATCAACAGCAATGAAAGTCCTCCACAAATTCTGACCAGTATTTCTATTTAGATAATGACTAGAAAACCTATTGTAATTGCTCGATACTTCAGAAAATAAATACATAGATAATTTCTGGTTGTATATATCGTGGAAAAGTAGGCTAATATGTTTTGCCATGAATGTTACGGTGCCTAACTTTTCCTTATATAATGCTCTAATTGACCTTCGCTGCAGTACATACAGTCTATCATTATCAGTCTTATTTCCGGTTCTCTCTACTAAGGCACTGTATTTAAAGTGAGAAAAAGAGCTGCTTTTTGAGTCTGACGGGGATAAGGTTTCGAAGGCGGCTTAACATTCCAATACATCACGCTACTTTCATGCCTACATTTCCCACATGGTAATACCATGTTAGGTTTGAGTGGAAAGTGACACCTACGAATGCTCAAGCTCAAGCAATGCATCATTACAGCACAGGCTCATATTGTTTAGAATGGGCTTGTTTTTGCTAGAAAGTATTATATATTTTGTTTTGGTTCTATTTTTATGAAGCTTGTTTGCATGCACTAATACACCGAGCTCATTCAGCCATGCGTTTGACGTGGTCTCAGGTTCTTCAAGGCTCCCCAGAAAAAGACTTGTGTCGTCAGTGTACAGCAACCCCTTACACAATGTTAAAATCCTAATGAGGTCATTTATATACAGTATGAATAACAATAGGCCGATGATAGCGCCTTGAGGAACGTCGTATATAATCTTATATTTCCCTTATGTAATGACATGTATGGGAAATAACTGAGACCTCAACTGTAAATAAGTGCGTATAAGTCTTTGTGCTGTGCCTCTGAAACCATATGTTTCAAATTTACATAGTGTTCTTCAGAATCCCTTACGAAAGTCTAGATAAATTTCAATTGTAGATAGCTTGTCTTCGATATTACGAATGATTTTATGTTTAATATGCAGCAGGGCTGTTTTGGTGAATTTCCCCTCTTGAAATCCGTACTACTGTTCTACTGTCACTTTCCTTGACGATAAAAAGTGCCACATCGTTTATATAAGACACGCTCTGCAACTCTGGAGTAATGTGACAACACTAAGATTGACCTGTAATTGTTTAGATCATTGTATTTACTCCCTGTGTATTTGAGTAACACGACCAATTTTCAGTCGTTGTGGGAAAGTACCAAAGGCTAGTGTTGATTGAAAATATGAGGTAGGAATCTCGCTATGTTATCTGCAAGTGCCTTAATCAGTAGGGCCTTAATCATCTTTTAAAATCATAATTTATCATAATAATATATCATAATAATTTATTATCTTCCCCAGCAGCCGATTTGTTGTCAAGAGAATTCAAAAGAGAAATAACTTCATCCTCAGATGTAGAAGAAAGAAATGTACTGTCCTATATGATATTATTATTATAACATTAAGGGTTGTACTCTGGTTGGTTATTTGGCACTGTCATTGGAGCTCCGACATTAATGAAATAATTGTTAAAGAAACTAGCTAATCATTCACGGAATATGTTCTTCCATTATTTCTAATTCTAAAGGCAAGAGAGCCGTTGGGGCGTCGGTCAACTTACTAAAAACCCTTCATATTCTGCTGCTATATTGGGTTGAGTTCTCAAACTTACGTTGGAAAAAAAGCGAATTTGATTTATTAAGATCTGAAGTTAAGCGTTGGAATTCTTGAAACAGTTCAACTTCACCTGTTTTTGGAATGAGACTAAAAAATTTTTTCATTTCCCTTTTTTTAATGAGCTAATAAACATCATTAGTTATCCATGGTTTCCGGGCTTTTTTGTGCTGCAGCGTCGTTGATAAGAGAAATGCTACATTATAGCGTTGCTGTAGTGTAGAAATGAATGGTTTAATTTGGTTTGTTGGGTTTAATGTCCCGAAGCGACTCAGGCTATGAGAGACGCCGTAGTGGAGGACTCCGGAAATTTCGACCACCTGGGGTTCTTTAATGTGCACTGACATCGCACAGGACACGGGCGCCTTGCGTTTCGGCTCCAGCGAAAAGCGGCCGCCGAGGCCAGGATTAGATCCCGTGTCCTTGGGAACAGTAGTCGAGCGCCGTAACCACTGCTCCACCCTGGCGGGGTGTAGAAATGAATGCATCATATGACTTAGTGAGATCAAACTTATCATATGACTTAGATCACTTTCAGTGTACACGTTTGTCCATTTGGAGCTAGCTACCAAAGACGTGAGCAAAATAACAATATGGTGATTCATGTGTCTTTTAGTGTATTCTGTACTTTGAGAATTGCTGTCTATGGGAAGTGCTCTAAATATGAATAAATTATCGCTTATATCCCAACACAGGAAAGGCAGAAAGTTGTCTTCTTAAGAATGTTTGTGAAAAAAAAAATAAATGCGCGTGATTGAATGCATTGTTACCCTAGTGGCTTCGGTGATTAAAATTTCACAATTTAAAAGCATGACTTCTAAAAGTTGGTATTGTGGTTGTTCAGTTGAAAAAAGGTTAACATTAAAGTCACCAATAACAAGAATATGCTATTTTTTGGCGTTTGAAACCTTCTACGAAGATGTAGAATTGGCAATGAGAAAAGTAAAGGCGCAGTATACTATACTAATGGGCGACTTCAATGCCAAGGTAGGGAAAAAGTAGACAGAAGACCAGGCAGTAGGTGACTATGGCATTGGCTCTAGGAATAGCAGGGGGGAGTTACTAGTTGAGTTTGCAGAGCGCAATAACTTAGAAATATGAATACCTTTTCGAGCAAACGGAAGAATCAGAAATGGAAATGGAAAAATCCTAACGGGGAGAGTAAAAATGAAATTGACTTCATACTGTGTTCAACCCCCCCCCCCCCCCATTATGCAAGATGTAGAGTTCATCGTGAAAGTGCGATGCAGTGATCATAGGATGATGAGGTTCCGAATTAGTCTAAATCTGAAGAAAGAAAGCAACAGATTAGTAAGAAAGCAGTCCACCAACGAATTAGCTGTGTGGGGGAGGGCAGAAGAGTTCAGGATTTCGCTACAGAATAAATATTTAGCTCTAACCGAGGACGGCGACATTACCCTAGAAGCAATAAACAATAATTTCAGAGATATAATTACTGAGTGCGCTATAGAATGAGGCGGTAGGATAGTTAGAGAGGATACTGGTAAGTTGTCTGAGACGAAAGATTTGATTATTAAACGCCAGAGTATGAAAGCTTCCAATCCAACAGACCAGATAAAATTGGCAGAGATACCCAAGCTAATCAAAAAGCGCAAAGTGACCGATATAACAAAGTATAACATGAAGAAAATTGAGCGTGCTGTGAAGAACGGGGGACGCCTAAAAGCGTTGAAGAAGAAATTGGGCGTAGGCAAAAATGAGATGTATGCGCTAAGGGACAAGGCTGCAACGTCATCATGAATACGGACAAGATAGCCAAAGTGCCCGAAGAGCTCTATGCTGATCTCCACAGTAGCCAATGTGGTCAGCATCGTAATGAGATTGGTGGTAGGTAAAAACAGTCAGACGTTCCACCAGTGACGAAGGACGAGGTTAAGGAAACAATAAAAACTATGAAAAGGGGAAAAGCAGCTGGGGACGATAAGATAAATATAGCGGTGTTGAGGGGGGGGGGGGGGGGGGGGGGGGGGCTATCGTGCAAGCCATCCTGTATACGCAGTGCTTAGTGTCATCGACGTTACCGAACAATAGAAGAATGCAAAACAGTATCCTCATTCATAAAAAAGGGGGCGCTAAGGACCCTAAAAATTACAGACCAATCAGCTTACTGCCTGTTACTTATAGGGTATTTACTAAGGTAATCGCTAAAAGAATCAGAACAACCTGAGACTGCAATCAAGCAAATGATCATGCAGGTTTTCGGAAACGGTTCTCTACTATCGATGATATCCATACCATCAACCAGGTAATAGAAAAATGCTCGGAATATAACCAGCCCTTATACATAGCTTTCGTTGATTACGAAACAGAATTTGACTTAGTAGAAACCTTGGTAATGACGCAGGCATTGCCAAAGCAGGGGATAGACGAGCCGTACGTGAAAGTGCTGGAAGAGATATATATAGATAGATATAGCGGCTGCACAACATCCATAGTTCTGCATAAATAAAGTAACAAAATTCCCATAAAGACAGGTGTTAGGCAAGGCGACACAGTCTCCTCAATATTATTCACAGCTTGCTTAGAGGAAGTATTCAGAGACTTGGAATGGGAGCAGTTAGGGATAAGGGTCGATGGAGAATACCTCTGGAAACTGCGATTTGCTGATGACATTGCTTTGATAAGTAACTCAGGAGGAGGAGGAGGAGGAGGAGGAGGAGGAGGAGGAGGAGGAGGAGGAGGAGGAGGAGGAGGAGGAGGAGGAGGAGGAAAAGCTTTAAATAAAAAATATGTAAACACTTCCAGGAGGACCTCTCAGTCGAGGAGCCCTCTGGCTGTTCCTTCTAACTTAACCCGCTCGACCAGCTGCAACTGAGGAGATGAACTGCAAATAATGATTGGGGACCTAGACAGGAAAAGTAGAAAAGTAGGATTGAAAGTCAAAATGCTGAAGACTAAGGTAATGTTCAACAGCCTCGAGAAGGAAAACCACTTTACGTTAGGTAGCGGAGCACTAGGAGTAGTAGCCGAATATGTCTGCTTAGGACAAGTAGTAACCGCAGATCCGCACCATGAAAAGGAAATAACAAGAAGAATAAGATTAGGATTGAGCACATTTGGCTAGAGCTCGCAGATTATGACTAGCAGCTTACCGGTATTGCTCAAGAGGAAACTATACAACAGTTGCATCTTACCTGTACTGACCTATGGGGCTGAAACCTGGACGCTAACCAAGAGAGTTCTACTTAAGTTGAGGACTATCCAGAGGGCTATGGAACGAAAAATGGTAGGGGTAACATTAAGAGATAGGAAGCGTGCTGTGTTGGTCACAGAAATAACTCAAGGTACTGACAGTGTAGCGGAAATCAAGAAGAAATGGGCAGGACATGTAGTGCGAAGAGAGGGTAACCGATGGTCGCCTAAAGTAGCAAACTGGATTCCAAGAGAAGGAAAGCGTAGCAGGGGGCGGCAGAAAGTTAGGTGGGCGGATGAGGTTAAGAAGTTTGCAGGAGTCAAGTGGATGTAGCTAGCACAGAACCGGGTTATTTGAGGAATATGGGAGTGGCCTTCGCTCTGCATTGGGTATATGCAGGCTCATGGCGATGATGATTAACTTTCTATAGCCTCTACCCGTCGATGCAAGTCGCTTATGCCTGGTCTTGCTATCCTATGTGTTTCTTAGGTCATCATAGGTATTCGACAGGTACTGGACGGTTTTCGCAGCATTTGTTACCATTTCTTGCAAGCTCATCAAGTTATGCAAATTTGCTTCGACTACCCTAAATTACTGCCAGCTCTGGCTACATTTTTCCAGTCTGATGTATTTCAGGCTCGCTAGCAAAAGGCTTGCAAGAGGAACATTCTTGCTTTTTTCTAGTTCTTTGCTTTCATCGGTCGAAATGACTGTACAGATATGCCACTGCATTTACGAAGGTGAAACTGCAGGTGACATTCAGCAAATGCCATTATCAAATAATTTGTACAGAATTAATATTGGTAAAATGATCACCAACTTTATCGAATGGCACAATACACTACTAGCTAGAGGCGGCCTTATCAAAGAAGGGGAAATCCGTACAAGCAAAGATGGTAAGGGCAGCAGAAGAAGCAGTGATGCAGTTTGGTAATAGTACATGAAATGTGGCGAAGCTTTTTTCTCAAACCTGCAATGAATGCAAGATGCGTTTTAGATATGAGCTCCTGACCCTGGTACCGCTGCCGCCCAAGAATTGAAGATATTGGGATCCGGGTGGTTGCATTTGTAGAAGGGGCTGATGATTTTTTATCGGGGGTCTGATGCGGTGGTGACGACAGCGGCGATCAGGATATACAGCGTTTTGCGTTCCGTCATTCTTGAACGCGATCGCTATCTTCAAGAATTTCAGGATGCGTTTTAGGCACTAGAGCACTGGATCATACGACGGCTATCGTTGCCGCCCCAAAAGTCTAATACTTCTAAGAAGTCTAAAACTAATGAATTGTCTAGCTAGTTGGTATATATTGGCTACGTTTAACGGACCAATTGTGGTTGCATTTGCATCTTAAGTTAACATCTTCACACTGCTGCTGTGTCACGGGCCCTAGCCAAGCTACCTCGAGCAACCTTTTTGCCCAACAGTTCCTACCATGCGTACGGTGGAATAAGCGAATTTGAATATTGATTGTTGATAAGCTGCGAAAATGGGTAATGACGCACTCTGTAAATAAATTAGCGGCATGGGAGGTTATGTTGAGGTTTGTCACAGCGCCTTTTAGCAGTGACCTCTAGAGTGCCTGTAAACAGGTCGGCAGTTCCGAGATCCCAGAACCAAAAGAAGCTTACGCGTATTTTGAAACTCGAGAAAGAATGCTATAAAATATGTGATTTTTGCCGCCATCACTTCCACAAGAATTCATTATTGCGTACAATTTATGCCTAGGGCACATTTTTTCATAACGGCCGCTTCTTCAGGGGCCCAATTTTCTTCCGGTGTCGCCTTTTCCGGTACCATATCTTCATGGTGACAGTTCTTTCGAGGAAGTTTTTACCTACACAATTTCATGATACTCTTGTAATATAAACCTACAAAGATCAGAACACAAGTGAAGTGGCGAATGCTTACCATATCGCAGCGAACTTATTAAGCCAACTATCTGTTCTCCTGTGTGTTAAGTAGGTTGCTTTCATCGATAGTGCTTGAGGGGAATATAAAATAATTTTTTTTATTATAAATCTTCTCGCAAAGATTTTAAATTTGACTCGAATCCTCACAAAGACCACTTGGATGAATTTTTCCAACTAGTATATTACCGCAAGGGCGGTTTCAGGGGCCGTCTAACATAAATATGTTGATGACAGTGTGGTACATTGAGGGAAAAAGATTTCCATAAACCTAAACCGCAGCTATTACTGAGCTACCAATCCCACTGCGCGCCAGTGGTGGCCACGTTATTCCGAACGTTGCCGAACCTTGGTGCTTCGGAGTAGGTGAAAATGTCCCTCAAGATACGACCGCGCAGGAAACCTGCCTGGAAGAAAAGTCCCCATAGGAAGCAGTTCGAAGGAAAAGATGTTGCAAAGGCAAAAATCGTCTCTACAAATAAATACTTCCGGAGGCCACATCACTAATTTCACATTTTATTGCATTCTTTTCTGACTAAGAATAGATGTATCTATAAGTTGGTTCCTCGAACGCTTGGCGTGTTTACAGGAACTGCTTAAAATCGCGGTGAAAGAGTTCACCACAACATGCCACACAGCTAGATTCTTTTGGCAGAATGCGTCGTTTCCAGTTCTGCAGCTCGTTAAGAAATCATTAAGAGAAGTTTAAACAGCTGGGTAATATTAACCACTGATATACAACCGGCTAGGCACGTAGTAGTATAGCGGAAGCTTCCAATACCGAAGGAGTCAGTAGAACAACATCACAAACCTTCCGGTGACGAGATTCAACGTTTCCTGTGGCGAGGATGCGGAATTCTTCCTACACTTCCAGGGCAATGGAGATGTTTTATTGAGGAAAGGCTAACCTTTAGTGGTCGTTGACTACGGTAACACTAAAGCCGCGCTTTAAGCATACCTACCGAAGCCGATGGTCGGCACGGTTTTTCCTCCGGAAAAAAAAAACATAAGGCGCTCTCACTCTCTTACTGCTGCCATCATTATTTTTTATTAACGACCCGCATCAGCTTTATCTTCAGTCACTACCGAGCTCACGCGTGAAAACTATATAAACATACTTGCAGCTCGCCTCGGGGAAACGTGGTGTACGTTTTAAAGCGGGAAGACTACAGAATGGGAAGATAAAAAACAGCGCAAGAAAAATATACATATAACGTCCAAGCTAAAACAAAATTATCTGACCGCTGTGCGAGCGACGCATCTTTCCAGGTTTATGACGCTGATCGTGCTTTTTTTTAATTCTTTTTGCCATACTCAATTTGCAGTTGCATGAAGTGTGTGCCTGTAACATCTGCGCATGCTCCTATGTTCCTTTATATTCCTCGTGTACACACCCTAATAAACAGTTGGTAGCAGCGCTTATCAATCGTCGTGTGTGTTTCCTTGCTTTTTTCCCCGTCCAAGTATTTGCGCTTATTTCTTCTTAAATATGTAATGTAAAATCACTGAACGTCACTGACACTACATTCAACCCTTATAAGCCGGCGACATTAGTCTTGGCGAAAGGATGTGGTTGCGGTACGTTTGAACCTATTCGGGGACATCTTTTCTTATTTCTCAAGTAGGGACTTCTTTTCAGGGGACGGTTTTACCGCCGCGCTTGGTGCTCCGCAGGATTACATTTTCCTTCTATCTACTCTGTCATATGAGGCGAGGTTAGGCCTATGCAATTGCTGCATCGCCTAGGCCAAGTTTCTGCGCTTTGTATATAATAAATGCGCCTCCAATTTCTTTCCCATGTTCACACCTATAACGTGCTTTTTTCTGATTGACGCAGGTGTCTCTTTGATTACCTTGCAATATTTTTTTCAGCCTAGCCTTCAAGGTTAGCGACCGTTGTATGCAGCAGACAGTAAAGCTGTGTGAATGTACTCCCACGCGTCACCCATTCAGAAATCACATATGAATGGCAGGGAATCTCAGACCAGGCACCAAACGCGGCCAATATACCTCCCAAACCTGTACGATAGTTTACCAGCAGCAGAAAATAGTAAAATAGTTACTTTTTAGAAAATTATATCTATGATCGAGTATATTTATCTTAATTCAATAGAGAGACCCGAACAAAGCAAAGGTTCAGACGGAGCTTAATTTCCAAGCCAACGTCTTGACAAGGGGACTCGTCTTGGTCTTGGCTGCACAATAATCACAGGCGGGAAGACAGAGAGAGGGAAGAGGATGACGGGATCTTGCACCCCATGCTCCTGTGAAGTGAAAGATAAAATAAAAAGGCAGCATTAGGGAATAGAATAGTTTTCAGCACGGCTGTCTAAAGCACTGGAGTAGCGTGTTGCGGAGCGAGGTGAAATATTGGCTGAGCTGCTCTGAAGTGGTTCAGTGCAGTTGTCAGTCCAAAGAGTATGCATAAGTGCCTCCCTTGCGGCGCCATGATTGTCTCTAGAAGCAGAGCCCTACTTTAAAATTTCATTTTATTTTTGCGTTTTCACGATAGGTCGCCGTTCCAGCTGCCTAGACAGATGTGCTGACGACTGTAAAATGCCGAACACAAGATTTGACAGCCTAGGTGCAGGTTCGATGATAACAGGTGTTTCTAGAAAGGGGTCATGCATTCCAGGGACCTGATAAGCGATACAGCTCCAGCAGAGTGTTCGTCAGAGCCTTTCCGGGTGTGGTAAAATACTAGCAGAGGCCAAATATATTTACACTAAACAAAAAAGAGGGGTGGGGAATGCGGGAAAAAAGAATGAGAAGAGAGGGATAATTGAAAAGCAATCCTAAAACTTAAACAGCTTAACTTATGCCTGCAAAGCGGGAAATTACCAGAAGAAATGGTTTAAGGAGTGAATTAAATTAATATTGAAAGTAAGCAAAAAGTTTGGTCGAACTCGCGGATTTCATGGTACAAAGGGGAGTACACACGCTGTGAATAAATTGTATGATTAACGTTGTAATTAATATCAGAATAGCTAGTACACAATGGAAATATGTTGCAGAGATTCGTTTTTCATTCTAACAGCGAAAAATGTAATGCATCTAAATTGCAATATTTAAATATGTGGCCTGATGTGTTCAAACGACATGCCGGCCATGAGAGACACTGAAAGTGTGCACTCCTGATTAATTCTCGCCATCTGATGTCCAATGAGTTTGCAATAGCATCATGCATCGAACGGTACTTTGTGCATTCGGGCTCAATTAAAAGCGATCAGCTTCCCTGGGATGAAGCCAGATGAGGAGCCGAGAGCGAAGTCCACAGCACCACCACGAAGCGTTGAAATCAACATAACAGTAGGTGCATTAGTAAATGTAAGATTTGGAATTGGCGTTAATGTATTTATATTTAAAAATTGTTTCATAGGCCCAGTGCTCCGCTCCTAAACGCTGAATATGGTTCTAAGATATTTTTGAGAAATCAAATTTAAAGGAAAACCCAAATACGAGGAAATATTGCCGCTAGCTAGTAGAATTTACCGTTAAGTTGTTCCATATAATTTATATTGGAACTACGCAAACGGTGCACGCGAATATTGCCCCGCCGGGGGGGGCGCAGTGGTTACGGCGCTCAACTACTGTTCCCAAGGGCTCGGAATCGAATCCAGGCCTCGGCCGCCGCTTTTCAGTGGAGGCGAAAAGCAAGGCGCCCGTGTGCTGTGCGATGTGTGTGTGTGCACGTTAAAGAACCCCAGGTGGTCGAAATTTCCGAAGACCTCCACTACGGCGTCTTTCATAGCCCAAGTCGCTTTGGGACGTTAAACCCCACAAACCAAACCATGCACGCAATTATTTTAGGCGGTACAACTGTGAAGAGACGTCTGCTTGGGAACAGGTGGTATCTACGGGACGGGGTTCGGTCAGGATTTGCGATGTTTTTTCATAGCCTTTCGCGCCTGCGCTACATGCAGCACAGAAAGGCGACGAGTCGACAGGATTTTCTACAGGCATGTCAGTTTGTTCGCTTCGATCCATGCGTGTGCAGATGGGTCAAAGCACTGAAGTGCGTCGCAGAAGGAGCGAGGAATGAACAATGCGTATGTACAAAAAATTGTTGAGTTCCCGACGATATTTTTACATTAATAGGATAAGAGCCTAATTATTTCCCTCATGTTCATTTATCCTGCAAACAACGACAGCCACATTCCCTGGAAGTGCAACTGAAAAGAGGGCCCAAATAATTTGTGTGAAAATTAATAGCTTCTTTAGCGGTCAAGCCAATGATTGGTCATCCATAGGCATGTAATGGTGGGTAATGTACGATTGGCTTCCACAAATTGTGGCGAGTGCGTTCTACGTGGTATGGAAATAGCTCTTCACTTAGAAAAAAGAACGATCCAGGCATGGAATAGCGAATCAGCTCTGCAAGCGCGATTGTGCACACTTAAGGGTTTGCCAGTGCGGATTCCATTGTGCCTGACATGTGGTTTTCTGGAGTCGAACGGACGCAGTACACGTGCCCCGTCTTGTAGATAGTACATTTTGCTGATTCCTATCTTGCAGTGCTGACACCAAACTCAGCGGGTTTCCTACGCCACTATACAAAAGCGAACAACTTGAGTGCTTTCCACCGAGCGCTTTCCGACGATATAAATTTTCGCTTAGCCTTTAGCACATGTGCCGCCTATTATTTCATTTCCATTGGAGTCATGCGCTATTTGTTCGGTGCCCAATTATAATCAATGCGAAGGAAGCCAGCTCACCTCAGCAGTATACTCTTCTTTCATGCCTTGCGCATCCACGCCAAATCCACACGTCCTGCCACAATAGAGTCCCACCCGGAGGTCGTTGAACTTCTTCACGCACCTTTATCATCGGATAAACGCTGACACTGGGTGCAACTTGCTGCAACAAATGACCTCCTGATATCACGACTGTAGAGCAGTGTAACACAGGGCATCTTGAGGTTTGCTCCACTGAAATTCGCTAAGAACACTTATACTGCAATCTAGCATAGGTAAAGAAAGTCTATTGGTCAATATAGAAGGATCTCAAGCGCGTCCTCAGGTCAGTCATTTTGTATTTTTTGCAGTCTGCACTATCTAGATGCTATTGTGTGTAGCATTATTTTTGCGTTGTAGGGTGGTATTGGCAATGATGTCTGCTAAATTAGACGCTTTCGCTGCATGCACGTGCCAGTGATTGTATCATAGCGTAAATATCCTCTGAAACATGCTATTTTTCTAATTAGATTTCCAGTTAGGTTTCAAAGGCATCACTTAGAGGCCAGTGCCGGCTTTAGTTAGCATCTAGAGCCGGACTATACCCACTGCCGGCGAAAGCTTCTCCCATATTACTCAAACTAACCCGTTCTTTGCTAGCGGCGTCCACTTCATCTCTGCGGACTTCTTAACCTTCTCCGCCTCGTGCTGTACTTTCCATCTCTTGAAATCCTATAGCTGATCATGAAGATCACCGCATAGTGACTCTGCTAGAGGAAACGAGAAAAAGCGAAAATGCAAAAAAAAACGAAAATTGAACAGAATTATCAAAGTATCCCGGCCCGGAATACAGTCAAGGAAGAAGAACGTAGGAAGTACAAAATAGAACACAAAGTAACGACAAACATCATATGAAGTAAAGGAAAGCTGCTGAAAGACCCATCATGGACTTCAAACGAACGCGAATCATTCTCCCCCCTCTTTCTGCATCAATTACTTTAGCGAACATTACTAATTTTTTTATTAGCACTATATTACCCCCCCCCCCATGCCCACTTTGTCTTGTTTATTTCCACGAGAATGCCATTAACTCTAGTTTTTCTCGGACCCCCTCTATTCGTTTCGTATAGCTTAACGTTACACCTACCATTTTCCGCTCAATAGCTACCTGCGTTGTCCTCAGCTTAAGCAGGACTCGTTTTGTTAGCCTCCATGTTTCAGCCCCACAGGTGAGGACAGGTAAGATGCTACTGTTATATGTTTTCCTTTTGAGAGATACCGGTAAGCTGCTAGTCTCAATCTGCGAGCACTTCCCAATTGCGCTACATCCTAAACTTATCCGTCTGTTTATTTTCCTTTCATGATCTGGATCTGCAGTTACTACCTGCACAAACAATGCGTATACCCCTATTGCTTCCAGTGTTCTGCTGCCTATTGTAAACAACTGTTTCTTCCCGAGGCTGTTGAACATTGCCTTAATCTTCTGCGTATTAACTTTTGGTCTACCTTTTATGCTCTTGTTCAGGCCATCAATCATTCTTTACAATTCATCCCCTGAGTCAATTAGCAAGACAATGTCATACAGATTTAATGAGCCTG
The DNA here is from genome assembly GCA_023969395.1 of Amblyomma maculatum. Classification (NCBI taxonomy): domain Eukaryota; kingdom Metazoa; phylum Arthropoda; class Arachnida; order Ixodida; family Ixodidae; genus Amblyomma; species Amblyomma maculatum. Next base: position 81,147 of record JAJIZL010028396.1, read on the forward strand.
ATTCTAAGAAGGTTGAGTCCAAAATTATCATCAATCTACATATAATTTATATTTTAATGCAAATAATGAACGGAAGGTAGCTTCATTTTTCAAAATATTTCACTTGTTTTCTAGCGTATTTGGTCTATTATTGCACGAGCTTCTTGATTCCTTCAGAAAATAATGTTTTCGGCTGAGCATCAAGCCGCGCATACCCCGCGTCGTTCACATTTTGGTCCGAGGTAAATCTACGACCCCCTTCATGGATCACTGCCTTGTCGTGGCGGAGGGGCTTGCGAAACTCGATGAAGTCGTGAGCTCTGCTGTGTGGGGCCACCCAAGATAGACAGGTCACGGCAGAGAGTTCTGACAAAATGTGATTCACTGGAGAAGGTTGTGGCAACCCACTCCAGTATTTCCTGCCAAGAAAACCCAATGGCCAGTCACAATACCATTAATGATATGGCTCCGGAAGATGAGCCCCCCAGGTTGGAAGGCGTCCCACACGTTACTGGGGATGAACAACGGGCGATTCCTAGTAGCTCCAGGACGAATGAAGCGGCTCGGCTAAAGCCAAAAGGGACGCTCAGTTGTGGATGTGTCGGGAAGCGACCGGAAAGTCCGATGTTGCAAGGAGATATATCACATAGCAACATGGAATGTAAGATCTATGACGCAAGGTAAACTGGAT